>JAQIWS010001368.1:0-11825 GCA_034696085.1 Stigmatogaster subterranea | reverse complement strand
CGTCCTCATTATTGTAGGGAAAAGATGGAAAAAGGGGAGAAAACGAACGCAGTCACGCCCCCGTTATAAATGAGTAGGGAGGACGTAGGACAGACTGCGGACGACAAAGGCACAGAAGGATGACCCCGCTATACACAAAACTAAAAGCTGAAAATCTCGACCACACACGCGCAGACAATATAAAATCCCTCCTTGATTCATCGGCGCAACTAGTTCCACCACATCTGTCACAAATTACCATCACACGTGTCTTAATCAATTAGCATATTGTAGCCGTAAAAAGAAATTAAAAGCGTCTATAAACACACATCGGTAGAGCAAAAATTAATTTCCTCCCCCCGCCTCCCAAAATAATACTAATTATAACTAAACAACAAAAGTAAAAACAGAAATATCTCAAAACTCGATAAGATTTACGATCCCGAACACAATCGAATACATACCAAGAACGCGCGCACGAATTACAAATCACTCAAATCCCACGAGAAACGCTCACGTTCGTCGAAGCAACGAGAAACGACGAACGAGGGAAAAGAAAGATGTCATTAATTAAAACGACAACTCCTCCGCATCAGCAAAGCAATGAGAGAGGGGCAAAGGCCGCGGGGAAAGAGAGAGAAGACGAGTCATGATGACAAAGTCCATTAAGGAAAGGGCACAGCTGCACCAACACGACCGCGCGCCATCACGAGTCATCCGACTCTACCTGATTAATCGATAGCGACTAAATCGTCGCCGATTCCTCAACTTTCCTTGAAAATAAAAATAAAAATAAAAAAATCGTAAAAAAATTAAAGAAATTCCACATTTTTATTTTTTTTTCCCGGTACGGTAACCTTCATTTGCGAGTAATATTTGCTCGATTTTATTAGTCTCGTGCCCAGATGTGGGTAATTGCTGGTTATTATTACGAAACGCAACGTATTTAATACTGCCCCATGCCACTTTAGTTTCGAGGGACTCAGCTGCGAGTTGAACTGGGGGAAAGGAGAAAAAGGAAAAAAAAAATACGACCAACCACGCCCACGTTTCTCGTAGTATGTCGAGCGATTTCGAGAAATGAAACGCGTGCCAAATATTGAGGCTGCATGTGCGCACGCGCCAATCTAAGGGTCCCGTCATTAGTGGGATTGGCGATAAAAGTCAACGGCGATGAGGACGGGATTAAGGCCACGCGCGCACGATAAAAAAAAAAAAGTCTTTTGAGAAGACGAAAAATAAAAAAAAAAAAGAAGAAAAATAATAAAACATCCGAAAGAAAAATGAAAAGGAGGAGAAAAAAAAATAAAAAATAAAAAATAAAAACGAATAAAACTCTGTCTCTTTCTCTTTCTCTCTTTTTGCACGTGTGCCAGTTCAGACATCAGAGACTGGAACTCATCTTATCCTTTTTCCACCGGCGACTCTCGGCGGGTGTTCGGCTATAAAACAGTAGCCGCCGTGCACGGCCTTAATTTCCTCGGGGACTCGGCCGCAGCAGCAGACAACGATTAAAGAGATGAAGCCAGATACTGAGCGAGGGAGAAAAGCCCCTGTGCGCAATTAGTGCACACAGCCGTCAAAGAGAGAGAGAGAGCGCGAGACAACGCCTGTCCAAAGAGGGCAACCAATCAAAAGTCCTCCCGTATAAGCGCGAACCAACCGACAATCCCGGCATTACCAAACCACTTCTTCCTCCTTGTCCTCAAGCGGTCCATTCTCGCAGCTGCGGACAAACGCGAGCAAAGTGCAAATGACCCGCACGCGAAATGACCATCATCTCAAACGCACCGCGAAAAAGAAACTAAAATCGCCTAGCTACGTAATTAAAACTCAAAAACAATTCTTTACTTCCCACCAACCAACAACAACAACAAAAACTTTATTTTCCAGATATCTACTACTCCGTATAAAAGTTCGAGTAATACTGTACTAATAATCTAATTACACCGATAAAACCTTCTCCACTTTTTTTTCTTCTTCCTAGGTCTTCTTATTTACTCTGTGGGGTAATAGGCACGTGATGCATCAAAAGCCTCACACGGGGACTTCTCCTATAACTGCGTTACCATCTGCTCGGCTTCTCTCGGGGCCTAAGCAGAGCTCGCGCATTTACTGAAACCGAATCCAAATCCATGCCGGGGGAACTGTTGATCAAATAGGAACGAACGCCATCACCACAACCGATGATAAGTGGTGCACGACGGGACGACATCGCAGGCACAAACGGCTTCCAGTTACAGACACGTGAGGGCCCGCGAGGGAGAACAAAATAGGATCGGGCCCCCTCTTAACGTCACGCGCGTTCAACTCTGACCCATCATCACCGCGCTAGACAAGAACACTTTGATATATTTTTTTTCTTTTTCCCCAATTCGGCTCTTTTTCTTCTCACACTTCTTTCTTTTCCCCACTCGCTTGGGAAAAAGTCAGTTGTAGCTACCTTTTTCTTTTTCTCCAACAAAGTTCCATTCAGCAATGACTCCATCCAAACGCCAACCTCATTTCCGGACGAAGGGAACGGCCGGAAGTAGCTGCACTGCACGAGACGGACGAAACGAACCGCGGATGCACGTGACCAGAATCCTTCTTGTCTCTCGGACACACAAAAAAATTCAACTCAGAAAAACACCACCAAAAATAAAAAATAAAAAAAAAACCGCAAAAAAAGTTAATAGCAAAAAAATAAATTAAACTTGTTAATAATTCATCTCTCGTACTACCAAAAAAAAAAAAAAAAATTTCCGCAATTAGACACCACCAAAAAAAAAAATCAAAATGTCGGAATTTATCGTCAATTAAAACTGTCTCGCGTTTTGAGTTAGAGGATAAAGATAGAAGATAAATGGAGAATGAACTGAAAGAATAAGAGAGGAAGGAAGAGGTTGAACGAGTAAAGTAACACCTCGTGATATCGAAATAAACCAGGAAGTGGGCGAGGGGATTCACTCACACGCAGTCCTCGGCGCGTCATCCCTTCTACTCCGCCTCCCCCGCGCTTACAACTCGCGAGCTCTAAATTGCAAAAGGTCAATACTGCGGCAAATCCAGCATTTCCGGTCGGCCAGCAGGTAGTTGGCAACGTTACGAGCGGAAAGGCCTCTTCTCCAGCTAACCGCTTATTAACTGCGCAACAGCATCAAATTTACCGCCCACGCCACGCCAAGTCTCTACAGCTTTCCAAATGGCAACGTAAAACTTACGAGTGTACTACACGCGTGTTCCACCTCCGTTAGCCACCGAACGTCGACTAAAACTTAGAAAAATAACGCTTTTAGTTTGCGTTCCTTGTATTTCACACTAACCACCGCGTTATTTCACGTTTAAAAATATTTTAAAGGTTTTAAACTTTAAAGTCGAGCGCCGTCCATTAAATTTGAATTTTTTTTATAATCCGACACCTCTCGAAAAATTTATCCAAACCGGAAATAAAAACTAAAACTGACAATTACTCTCCATGCACAACTGGAAATCCCACGTATCACTCTTGTTTATTACAATGTCAACCCGATCACGTGATCCAATTAGGAAACGAAAGAATAAAAGTAGAGAAAGAGAGTTAAGAGAGGAAACGAGAGAACAGTCACAACCTCCAATGTGCCACACATTTCCTCGTGACCGCGCATAAATTCATTACGGAACCTCGCCTCTCTCTCTCTCTCTCCTTCTCTTTTCATACAATTCACTCGGGTTTAGTTGCCGAGACGCCACGCGCCCTTCTCAAATCTCCTCCATTCACGGCGCTCCAGCAGAAACCCAAGCCACATTTTCGCCTACAGATTATTAATGTCACACGTCAACTGCCATTTCTAACTCTCCGCGAGAAATGCAAAAGGTGTGAGGGTGGGAGAGGGAGAAAGAGAGGGAATGTATGCGGCGTTCGCTAAATCCGTGACACAACCGAAACCACTGTAAATATCCGGATAGCCAACGCGTACCTTACGATCAAAACGCGACGCTTATTGCTCTCGCTTTTCAACGTTAAAAAAGTAAATAAATAAATAAAATGCAAACCGAAGGTATAATATAAAGTGGAACAAAAACAACGCGGCGATAAAAATGAAGACTGATCGCACCTCTGGTTTTAAATTTACATATATAAAATCCGACGCACCGAGATACAGTAAAATAAAAATAAAAATCTCGAACCCATAACAACAAATCAATCTGGGATTACACTTTCGACAACCTAAAACTCCACTATTACCCTCAAACGTTTTTATTTCATTTTTTCCCACTTTTATATACCTGACCTCGCGATATACATCGCGCCCTGAGATCAAACTACTCCTCCACCCCGAGTTGTCTTTTTCCGCACCTTTATAGCGCAGTGAAACTGCGATGCTGTGGGTGCAATTCACCTGACGACCAATGAGGGTGCAGTTAAAACGCGCCACGTGAGATGGATCAAAAAATACAGTTATACACACCTCACGAGTCATCCTCCAAAACTCGCCTAAACATCGAGGCCTAACACCCATCTACCCATTTGCTCGTTTCATTCTCCCCATCCGCATCCTTTGCCATTAGGCTTATTTCATTGCCTTGTTAGTATGACCGGTGTCTCAGAAGACCTCACGTCTCTACCCTCAACTTGCCGTGTGCTCCGCGTTTCCCTCTATCTCTCTCTCTCTCTCTCTCTATCTCTCCTTCCCTCGACAATAATTGGATTCGTTTGTTCGCGTTCAGGGTCTCCCCGGAGAAATTACCGCCCTGCCGATTAATTGTCTCCAATCCCCGAGAATTGGAAGCTGTTTATTGGACACTGCCAGAATGAGGGAGGGGTTAGTACGACCCGTTCGGCGTTCCTCTCGAGGGAACCATGAGGTTCTCGGGGTTTATTTTTATTTTTATTTTTATTTTCGACGGCTGTTTTTCTACTCGACTCTACTCGAGGTGCGCAAAGCAAGATTGATTTCATCGAAATCCGCCACTGTTTTCTCTCAACCACGCTGTTGCGTTATTAGTTTTACAAAATTCTCCTCACCTCGCCCACTCGCTTCCACGTTAAAAACAACACCCGTTGCTCACCTTCGTTAGAAAACAAAACAAACCGCCATTCAACGGCGGAGGGAATGACGTCAATCAATAAACATTAGTCGAGTGCACGTGGAAATTATTGTGACATCAAAACATCGCATGCACGATAAAGAGGTCAAGCGGCAAATGTTGCTCAAGGTATCAGCCACAAGTTGCTCCCACTCTTCGCTCGTGTTTCAATTCTTTTCCGCGATCGATTTTTACACCGGGTCACGTGACCACGACTTGGCACGCGCCGAGTACAAAACGGACGGACGTGCTACTTTTCGAGAGCAAAAGTGCGCCTCGAACGACAACCAAAAACGATAAAAAAAGGAGACCAAAAACTACAGTAAATAAATAACGAAAAAAAACTCAAGTCGGAAATTCAAAAAGATAAATCGAAAAACCGAGACGAAAACGCAAAGTTAGTTACATCTCATCCGACACGCAAATGCGGGTGAAATAAAAAGCATTGGTAAAAATAAGGAAGTGCCGAATGGGGATCGGTGAGTGACAGACTATCATCTTTCTCTACCCACCCACGCAGTCGCCCCCAAAGGCAATCCATCGCGCGAGCAATAATGGCGGCCAGTCATGGAGGATCCATAATTCAGCGAGATGCCTCGAGATCGAGACGAGGGAAACGCGAAACGCGAGAGAGTGAGACGGGAGGAGGGGGATGAGAGAAAGCGGGGGTGTAGAGAGAGCGAGAGAGCGAGTGAGAAAGAGAAAGAGAGAGAGGGATATCGAAGGTTGCGAGGTGAGATGTGTGTGAGCGCTTGCGCAAACCCCGCCGCCGCCAGTTTACGATGTCTTCGCTGCTCAACTAAATCAACAGGCGAGCGAACTCTGGCGAATATCGATCCAAACCATAAACACGGATGTAAAATTCCCACACCCACAGAAAACAGCATCTGGAAAAGAAGGAAAAAGAAACACACAAAAAAAAATACACCTGACACAGCTTATAGACTTGCAAAGTCGGTTTCTGACAAACAAAAGCAAAGCCAAGCAGTTCACCATCCAACGCATTTACGACGTCGAAAAACGAAGAGTAAGAAAAGAAAAGAAAAGAAAAGAAAAGAAAAATAGAGCAACAAAATAAATAAGTAAAACCCATCTTATTTTACGTAGAAACTCCACCAGACAAACTCGTTTCCCATTTTTAAACAACCCCAAACTGTAACAAACATCACGTGTCAATTTCATTGCTCGACGCGAGCATGCGCGTTCCGCAACCCAATTACTTTGCAGCCTAGGTAACTCCGCCGATCTCACGTGCCGAAATTGTTGTTGCTTCACCTGAAAACTTGCATCGTCCTAATGGCGATCCTTTCATTACCGTGCCAAACTTTGTTAATGCGGCGCACGTCACCAAACACTTTGCACGTGAGGTCGCGGGTTCAAAATCTCTCTCCTATAAAACAACAAAATCACACTCCTCTCCTCCCACGCTGCCTTTCACAAAAACAAATAAATAAAGCCCGCCCACCTACTAAATCCTTTTATTTCTCCCCAGACTATATATTACTTTTGACCATTTTTTCCTTCTTTTTTCCTCCCCTATTTTATTTTTTTCACTATTCCTGAATCACGCACACACCTGTACCGCCCAAATGATGAATGGAACTCTTCAGATCCGTTCATCCGTTATCAATCTCGTATACCGTCATTTATCACCCCGCAAATCACCATGGAAACAGGGCGTCAGGCGCCTTTTCCAGCTATCTAATCCGATTAAGTGTGTAGTCTGTTGAAATGAACTTGGCAATCCTCACATCACCGCAGTTTCTCTCTCACTTGCCCTCTTGACCTTTCTTAACATGCATGGAGATGGACTTCTCCACAGCTCAGAAACACCCACCTAAAGCAAACGACGCGCCGTTAAAGCTGCGAACCGCTGAGCTGGTCATTTCGTTTGGTCGAAAAGTTAGACCGCAAAGTAATTTGCTCTTACAGCACCCACGCACTCGATTGTCCGGACGAATCCTATTCATTACGGTCACGTCAGACACGGACCACCACTGCTCTTTGCTCATCCTCATTTCTCATCCGCAAACTTCTCTCCCACCCTCCTCGTTCAACTCAACTAAACCAAACCAAACCACGTCGAATCCAAAGCCCAATGTTCGACTCTACCCATCCACCGCACCCATAATACATCTCAAGGCCGCCATCACGACCCTTTTCTTCCGCCCTTGGCTCGGTTGGCAGAACTCGCTGAATGCTTAAGTGGCAATCTGCCATCATTACATTTCCCCTTTTCTACAAAGACGGTTCCGCGCGAAAGCAATTTTCTATCGCCTTCCAATATATACAAAGACCCACCATTTTACCAACTGACCGGAAGGTGGTAACCTTCCTTCCTGAGTTACATCTGCCCATCCCTCCCACGGGGGAGAAGGGTGAGGGGGGTAGAAATACAGTCGGTTCCCTCGGCAAATTTGTTAGAAGTCACCGAGAGCACGAGGCAAAACGGGATAAAGGATGAAGGTGGGGGTTGAACGTTCTTTCATACCGGTCCCTCGGTGTTTATCTGCTCTTGTCGACGACAGATGGCGGTTCGTCCACACTAATAAACCCCCGCGCAGCGAAAACCACAGGGGGTACTTGTCAACACCCGAGGGGTTAGCGACGGGAGATCGACTCATTTCCATGAGTCGCAGACAGAGGATGTAATACCCGAGTAATAATGAGAAAGCTCTCGACTTTGGTCACCCGTTATTGCCTGAACACCCGACGACAAATAATCACTCGCGACCGGCAGACGGAGTACGGTATAGAAAGAGGAGAAATGGATGGCCATCGGTTATCTCCGTACTCAGCACCAGTGGGCGCCGTACGCGGCCGTTGTGGCACGAGCAATCGGCACGTGGCTGATGCAATCAGAAACAACGTCACTCAAAGCCGTCTCCTTCCTCCCCACGCCTCCCACTACTCATGCGGATGCCAAATATTAACGAGGGGGAGCCGTAGTAGAACCAGCCGCTAACGCCTCGCAGGCGCGTTAACTCGGTTAGCGATGCAATGAGATTACGGCGCATCTCTCATTCTCTCCGCCGCCCACAGCAACTGATTCGCGAGCAGCGCCAATTTTCTCTCGGCCATATGCGACCACCGCACTCCCTCGCAACCACAGGCGCATCATACATATACACACACGCGCAGCACCCACATCCGCCTTGCCACGGCATTACACCTTAAGCACACCGAGATATCTAATCTATTTGAAACCCATCCCTTCACTCAAGGATCGAGTAACCCAGTGGAAATCTCCCTCTACACAGGTGATAGCTTACGCGGGGCAGTAAACTCCTACAGTTGCATAATTGATGGCGGCCATCTGGCAATGCCGGAGGTGGTGAGGGGGAAACGCGAGAGAGGAAAGAGAAGGAGCGAGGAGGAGGAGTGTCAAGAGGCGACACGTGCGCCCTCATTGTGTTTCGAGTGAACTTTAATTTCGAGACCTTACACGTTACCAATAGTGAAGCCGAAGGAATATAATCTCCCGGTCCAACTCGGATCTAAATCCTTTTCGCGTTAACCGACTGCGTCGTACGTCATTCGTTCCGAGAACTGACTCTATCTTTATCCCTTTCATTAATGATTCATCTCCAACCCCCCGGAGTGGAGATAACCGGCCGCGAAAATACAGTAACTAATTGTAGCCACTCCGATAAGACGAGACGAGAGGAGATTTTTTTTCCTTCGCCGCTCCTTTTCTCTCTCCTCGCGCACTCTTCCTTTACCACCACCATCAGCACCCATATTTCACAAGCAGGAGAGCAATTACTGAAAATTTATTTCTCATTATCATTATGTGAGAACGGAGAGGGAGGGCGTAGTTAACTGCCACGCACATCATTTCTGCTCATTGTTGCATCTGAAGACCGAAATTAAATTAATAAATTCTCCCCCTCGCTAACTTTTCACACACACATACTCACTCACTCACTCACTCAACTCACCGAACACAATATCAAATGCAATCGCACGCAATTTCCTACCCGATATAATCTATTCCAAATACATCGTACACTCAATTAAATTTTCAAATTAAAATAACAAAATTACTTTTACTTAAAGTTGAAATACATCTCCATCTACATATATTTAATCCCAGCGTAATTTCAATCGACGCATAAAATTGCAATCGGAAACTCCGAGCTCCAACTTGGCCGCGCAAATCGGGTCAACCTCGAGGGCGCATCTTTTAGCATTGGCGCGTCGAAATTAAAGTCATCTGTTACACGTGCGGAGAGGAAGAACGCAACACTGATAAGGAAAAGAACCCACAAATACCCATCGACCAAACCAAAAGATTGAACACGAAGGAAAGAGGGGGGGAAAAAAAAACTAGAAGAGGCGGCGGGAGAGCGAGAATTCGTTGCCAAAATCGAAAAATTTTTTCCTCTTCCTTTTCAATCTTTTTTTATTGCGCCTTCGAGCTATGGATGGAGTGAGGTATACGCGCGTGGAGTCACATATCTACCATCCGCCGGTCCCAGCTCACTCATCTATTGACGTCATTCAAACTCTCCCAACGCCTCCTCCTTTTCTCGTTATCCACTCTCTCTCTTCGCTTTGATCGTTTACACTACCAACCGAACTACGTCGAGTAATAGACCAAAACGACTACAACCCATCAAAACATCAATCAACCTCAACCGAAGAAAAACACATCAAATATTAAAACTAAAAATCGCAACTAAAAAATTCAAAACACCAAAACTCGCAAACCAAAAATCCCACTCGCAGACAAAATCAAAATTATTGCACCGTAGTATTTATTCAGCATCAACACACAAATAACCAAAACAAACAAAACTTCCATCACACCAAACCAAACCCCACCAACTACACCGCAACAAATCATCAACAAAATCAACACCGCGCACACCGCAAACGCCAAAGCCGAACGCGAGACAACATTTGTCGTCTTTTCCAACACCGCTTCCAGACATGGGCGACGCGTGGCACGAATGCCAAACTCATTCGCCATCTTCAGGCCCTCAAGAAATCTTTTCCAAGTGTGCCATATGATTCCTCCTTCGCCGCACCCCATCATACTTTCTCCTCAATTTGCTTTCTCAAATAATTGCCACACCTTCCCAATTCCACATTCGACAATATATATGCAAATTTTCTTTAATTTTTTTTCTTCTCTTCCATCTCGCGTTCACTTCGCTTCTTCGCCGGCCTGTAGGCTTATTCAACAATAATGATAATGGAGATTCCCTGTTTTTAATAACCTCTTCTTATTCGCAAACTCCACCAAATACTCCCAACACTCGACAATTCAAAACTACTTTTACAATTTAAACCCTTTACAATGATTTAAAATTCCATTTCACGTCTCGAAATAACACCTTAAGAAGAAGAAGAAGAAGAAAAAGACGACGTAACGTAACATAACCAAACAAGACAAGACAAAACATTTTTTGTTTTAATCGCGCAAATAAACAAACAAACACACAAACAAACAAACAAATGAGAAATGCAAATATCATACGGATGCGCGTTTTATTCCATCAAGTATTTAACACATTTCAGTTATATTTCCTCCGTTAGATGACCGAAAAATAATGTATCAAATAAAAATAATAAAAATGACAAAACCACGGATAACTAAAAATCAAAACGACTAATTTTTCTTTACTAAACAAAAACACAAAAATCTACCAAAATTAAACAAATTAAACCACTGACAATTAAAAATTTTAATCCTTGACAACGTTATTACCGCCGTAACCAACATTTCGAAGGTGACTTTATCAACCAGCGTTATTACACACATGTAGCATAGGATCAACATTTTCAGAAAACGGGGTATCAGCCGCGTCGTTGTTTTCGAGGGAATGAAGAGTCGTACGACGACGACGACGAAGACCGTGTATAGGCAACTTAAAGAGAGGGAAGGGGGAGAGAGAGAGAGGAGAAGGCGTCACGGACAGCGGCATCGCGTCTTGCAAATCCTGCTCGTTGCAAAGCAATTAACGCCGCTATCAAGTTGACAGCAAACTGCCTAATGTCACAAACTCTCTTTAGAAAAGGCTTCCATATGAGCGGTAATTAAAATGAATGATCGGCTGCAGCTAACGGGACGCCACGCCTCCACCTCCCACACTTTTCCTATCACGAAATCGAAGAGATGAGAAGCGAAGACACGCAAAAGTCGAAGAAGAAGAAGAAGAAAAAAAATTAAAATCTACTCTAATTTCTTAAGTTTAACGAGATTTAAATTTTACTAAAGCAAAGACTTGTCCTATTGTGTATTCACACTTGAAATTCGCTTCAAAGTCACCTTCGAAATTAAGATTAAGACGGATTTTTTTTTTTTTTTTTTTTTATACGACGACTCGAAAAAGAAATAAAGAAGGATCACGCTGTACTAGTCTACAAATTCCTATCATTTTCCGCACTGTTCACTCTCCGAGATTTCACTCGATATAAAGTTCAGTATTTTCTGTGTCCTTCGTTTCGGCTCTCGTCACGAGCAGACGCACTCACGTCCAAAGTGGCAGCAAAAATAAGAAATAAAAACGTCTTACTTTGTCTTGCTCCGAGAAAAATGTTTGTCAGTTGAAGTCGTCAAAAGGAGAAGAAAAAAAAATAAAAAGAAGACTAAAATAAAATAAAAAGACGCAATTTTCGGTGCAGGTTGTTGTATGGGTTAGAATGATCGACGATAAGTGGAAGAGAAGAGACGGGGGAAAAATAATGTAGAACGCATCAATGGAAACGATGTCGTCGAAGAAATCACGTGTACATAAAGTTGAATCTGCAACAATAATTGAAAAAAAAAAAAAAAATTAATAAAAAAT
>JAQIWS010001367.1:0-11825 GCA_034696085.1 Stigmatogaster subterranea | reverse complement strand
CACGATAATGTGTTGTTATTATTACTGGACGTATATATTATCGAATTATTTGTTGGATGTATACAACGTGGAATTGCCCAGTCCCAGTGAATAAAATCTTTCAGAATTCGTCGATTTAATGTAAAATTGCACTTCAGAGTATTTTCAATTCAAGTGCGGAAATGTTATTGTCAGCATTTCATTATATTTGTTAATTGTTCGTTTCTGTAAATTTTCAATTTTCTGTAAACAATTACAATCGAAGTAAATAAAAACGATAGTGTCCATAAATTATGATGCTAAAGTTTTAATAAACTCGTGATTACAAGAAGCGAAATACAACTGTTTTTCGGCAATTAGTGATAAATTCACTCTGGGGATTAAAATAAAATTGGTAAAATACAAGGTTCTAAAACTGGTCGAAAATTGTTGCAACTTTTTTACCACATAAAATAGAAATTTAAGATCTATAAAAGCGCTTGCGTGATGTGTGTGAATATGTAAATGTGACATTTTTATTTTGTTGGTTTAATTACCTGTCATGCTTAGCTTTGAGACTGTCAAATAGATTTTCAATATTTTTTCATCGAAGCGCCACAAATGTCTCGTAAAATTTTGTAAAATTTTGTAAAATTTTCAATTTTCTATTTTCAGATCTGAAAATTGAAAATTGAAAATTAATTTTAAATTCTCAACTGAGACATTAACTTTTTCATTCGGATTTTTAAAGACAAGAATTAAATTTTTAAAGCAGTACGTTAAAAATTGATCTGTAATTTTGTTGCGTGATATTGACAAATTAAATTTTGATGTGCTGCACGTAAGCTGTCAACTCAAACATAAGTCAAACTAGCTCGTTCTACAATGTACAGTCTTACTAATGATTCGCGATCCATTTAACGAAATTTTGCCTTGTTCTCTACACTCTATCTTTGCTTGAATAAGAGATAAGCGTATGTAAAAGTTCAAAATTATCTTACTGTGGTACTACTGTATTGCTTTTTGTGTTTCTTCTGTTTACGAATTTTTTTTTCTTCCACGAAATACTGGAGGAAATTCGAAAAATAAATTCTGAATTGAGAAGATAGAATCAAATTTTACCTATCAATTCCTGTGATAGTTGATATCAAGACAGAAAACAAAACCACTGAACTGTAAGTACTACACAACATATTGCAGTAAACTATAATTATTGGACACTGTTCAGTTTTATTCATAACGTTAAATCATAAAGTTGACGTGACTATCCAGACCAAGAAATCTTTTAAACTACAAGTCAGAGAGTAGAAAGTCAGAGTTACGTAATAATCTAGAGTTGTTGTTTTTTTTGAGTAAATTACTTTCTTCAGGATGAACCCAGCATGCGAAATTTTTTGTGTCTATTTGAGACTGCTGTCAACATGATTTTCAATTTCAAATATACAAAATTAATTTTTTACTCTTTTGAGGTCTTACTCGGTTTATTTTTAATTCTTTAAACATATTTATAAATATATTTTCTAATTCAGTTGTAGTTTATATTTGCTTGAATTACAGGTAAGCGTGCATAAAGAATCAGACTCGATATTAATTTTTTTTGTACAGCGGTTTAAAAATTGGGAAAATGAACACAACGACAAGAAATCTCTGCCGGACAAACATATCTGCTTTTTTAAAGCGTA
The DNA here is from genome assembly GCA_034696085.1 of Stigmatogaster subterranea. Taxonomy (NCBI): domain Eukaryota; kingdom Metazoa; phylum Arthropoda; class Chilopoda; order Geophilomorpha; family Himantariidae; genus Stigmatogaster; species Stigmatogaster subterranea. The sequence continues at coordinate 10,185 of JAQIWS010001367.1, read as the reverse complement.
AAATTCACGTACAAGTTAAAAATACAGTTGAGCGAATAAACGAAGAACAAAATCTTGATATAATCCGAAAAGTGATGAATAAAATTTACGAGAGAAGTACTAACGTTGGGATTCGACTCTTGCTATTTTTGGTCATCGCGGTCTGTTCTTCGATGTGCGTTTACCAGGTCGGCGATCGAATCGCATATTATCTGTCGGTTCCCATAGCAGTTGATGTTCAAATTGAAAATAAAGCGAATACAGAGATCCCGTATCTGAATATGTGCGCCAACGATGCAGTCGATTTCGCAAATTGCAAACTAATGGAGGGTATGGCCGGTATAGCATCAGCGTGCAAAACGTTTAGGTATATAGTAGCGGGAGGTACATATTCTTGCTATCCGGGCGGGGAACCATACCATGGACTCGACTCTAAGTTCAATATTAGTGTCGATTTATTATGGAATATTATGCATACAAGTACACAAATAATGGACGCTTATTTCACCAGCAATGTAGGTTGTAATATTTTAGTTTCGTAATCACGTTTCAAGTTCATATAAAATAAATTTTGTGTCCAGGGTAGTACATGGGTAAAATTTCATTACTTCGTTTACTTCATTGGGAAAACATCGTAAACCATTATACGTACGAAATTTTAAAATGATGAATGGGATTTGCGTAGAAGTTAGTGGCAGTGAGTTCTGATCCACGCTGAACTGAATTTTCAACAATGTAAACACTGATATTTCCCGCTGTAGAAAACCCGTCCACAATACGCAGTGCGCACTTGAATATGCGCGTCCAATTAGACTTGAATCGGATTAGGTGTTTAAGATATACACTGGTAAATTAGGAACATAAACTGGATGTTTCGATCAATTAATTCTGTAACCAAAATTCTCTCTTTAGATATCTGTTCAATCGCAAAATAAAAAGATGTTCAGCAGCTCAATGTTTGTGCCAATTCAACATTATAAAACTGGAACAGAATTATCAATTTCAATGGAAGAAGTATATTTTTAACAAGATTGCTAAATTTCCTTACATTTAAAGTCTAATCAACTACAGTACATAGTTTTAAATACAACGAATCATCCCTGCGTAAGTACGGAAGACTTCGATCTGTGTGTTGAAAAATGCTACCAGAATATCTATAATAAATATTTTACTGACTGCAGGTGAGATGATGCTAAAAATCGTACAAGATTATTATTATTGTTGTTATTACTAATTATGTGTTTTAATTTCTAATGGAGCTTGGTTTTTTTTTTATGTTCTGTTAATGGTCATTTATATTTTCTTGCGTGATTTTGTGTGTGTGTTTTCACTTTTTTTCTGTTGGGGTGCGTGCGAGTGGGATCCCGTCACGTTGTGATAGGTGCAATTGGAGCAGTTTATCTTTTTCTTATATGTTTATTTTCGTATCCTGATTTCCCGAATTATTCATTTTATAATTTCCCATAGTTTCGCACTTTTTAATACACCTTCTAATTTTTTATTTTAATTCAAACCTGGTTTTTCATTCACAATTTCTACATTATCCATGTTTAAATTTTGAATAATTTCTCGTTTTCTAATTTCTCCTGGTTTCTCGTTTATTATTTATTTTTTGGTGGTTTGGCGTATTCAGTGTTTTATACTTTTCTAGCTTGCCGTGCTTTTGTGTTGTAATTTACTATGGTTACGTAAATAACGTGTCGTAAAAAATAATTTGATAACAGAATAAAGAATGTTGCAGATTTCCCTTCATGACTACAAGAAATTACTTGCCGTATTGTAGAACTGAAGACAATATTACTTCTCAATTCATCAATGCAGATCGCGAGAATCTGCGTTTAAATCCATGGACTGATTGTGAATGCTCTCGCGAATGTCATCATACAACGTACATTAGTCGAGTACGTGCCAAAGGTCCCGTAGGGCTTATCGAAGTATCTACTGAAGTGCCCTTTGTTCGAAAAATTATTGAAAGAAAAGCGTACGAATTTGTTTCACTGTTGTGTGACGTCGGTGGGAGTATTGGATTATTCTTGGGATTATCGTGTCTATCGTTTACTCAGTTGATTACTAGTTGCATTAATGAGTGGACAACTAAATGGAATGAGGCTTATCTGAAGACGAAGAATAAATTTTGCAAATATGTTGATGCTCTTGTCCACATCGAAATGGAAACAGTACTGAAGAGGCAGAATCTGCTCGCAAAATTGCGCTTGCGTAATTTCTCATTGAAAAATGTAATCGTTTCTTTGGTGTGCTTATTATTTTTATATCAAATGTGCGAAAGGTTTGCTTTCTAGTTGACTTATCCTACGGCTATTTCCGTCGAAGTCGTGATTGATCAAAAGATTCAACTGCCAACAATTGCGCTGTGCTTGCTAGCGATAAGAGTTTTATATGCCAAATGCTCAATGAAAGAATTCACAGATACGGAATGCGATAAAGTAGATTTTCTGGATTTGTTAGATTTAAATACGTCAATACCTGTATTCAACTTTACACAAAACCCAGAGCAGTTATGGTCAAGTTCTATCGATACCGATCGCAACATCCACGAATATCCTGTAAGTCATAGCATATTAATTTGCACATTCTAAGTTCTAACGTGGATTAAAAATTTTTAAATTTTAAATGCAACGAAATTCTATTACGGAGTACAATTTTTTTAGACCTTCTTGCAATACGTAGTCAGAAAAAGTACATTGCAAATCAATGCTCGCAATTTTTCAATAATTGCAACTGTGATTGGAAATTGCTACATGGTCTCAACTGGTATGATGTATTATGTAACACAAATCTGACTTTGTAATACCGTAATTTTTTGTTATTTCCGTGATATATTTGCAACTCTTGCATTGTTATTCCAGACCCCACGCGGTCAAGTTTAAAAGCGACCAAAAAACTTACAGTTGTAAAGTCTGCTGATAACTCCGTGAAAGTGAGCCAGTAATTTTTAATCAACGTAATTTAAACTAATTTTCATTTAAATTATAGACATTTCTTCTAACAAATGGTAAGAACTTAAATCTTAACACTTATTCTCACTACCCTCACCATGCAAAAACAGTCATAAAATTCAGTCGAAAAACGGTAAGGCAACATTATTCAATAAATTGATCATTTTCACACGCTATACATAGCTTTTACTTTAGATTATAAAACTTAATTTGCCAAATCAACCATGTGACACCAGCGAAACAGTCTCAACTTGCAAAAAAAATTGCTATATGAAAAAATTAAACGATTCAAAAATATCCTGCAGGTAAGTCGGAAATTATCAGTTTTGTTTTTGTAATTCTTTATCCATTCGTTACTCGTAGATTACCATTTATCGAATCAGTAGACAAACCTTTATGTATTACTTCAACAACTGCGAAGGCAACGAGAAAAGCTTACTACAATGCTTATTTGCATACGAATCCCTCGCAGGAATGTGGCTGCGTTAGCAGTTGCAATGAAACAATCTACATTCCAATCACGGAACCAGATAATTTCGACCATCTGGGTATGTCTACTACAGTTGTATTTAGTTCCAGGACCAACATTCGCGAAATTTTCATTCAAAATTTAGTATTTCCCATTGAGAAACTTTTGTGCGATATAGGGTCCAATTTAGGAATGTTGCTCGGATTGTCAGTATTATCTTTTATGGAGTTAATCAACCAAACAATTCAGACTTTGTGCAAAAGATTATCAGTCTGAGTTTTTGGGTTACACTTTACAAATTATAAATGCTCGCTGTGTATTTCTTTTTACTCACATCCAACCTTATGTTATCAATTCCTAATTGAACAAACCAATAACTTAAAACATTTTGAAAAGTTTCTGTTTAAGCTAAAATTATAATAAATCTATCGCATAATATTAATTACGCAGTAATTATTAATTGTTCTCGGCAGTAAATTTGTAGTTCTGTTCTCTCAAAATAATTGTAACTGCAATTAATAACCTCATTGACAATATTACGGCACTCTCATTCGGTAAAATGATTGTATTTCTTACAATTTTTATGTGAAGGTAATTTCTTTCACTGCAATCTTTTGTACATAACTTTAAGAAAATTACGTGATATTGTATTGTTATTACTAGATGTATCAGTGTACATTGTTGAATTATATGTTGGATTGTACAGTATACAACGTGGAATTACCCAGTCAAAAAATCTTTCAACATTTTTTTATTTAACATAAAATTGCAATATAGAGTATTTTTAATTCAACTGCGGAAATATTATTGTTCATTTCATTATGACGTGATTGTTAATTGTTCGTTTCGATAAATTTCAAATTTTCTGTAAATTACAACCAAAGTAAATAAAAATGGTAATGTCTATAAATTTTAGTGCTCAAGTTTTAACAAACTCGTGATTACAGTACAAGAAGCAAAATAAAACTGTTTTCGGCAATTAATGATAAATTCACGCTGGGGGTTAAAATAAAATTGGTAAAATACAAGATTCTAAAACTAGTAGAAAATTGCTACAACTTTTTTACCACATAAAATTGAAATTTAAGATCTATTAAAGCGCTTGCGTGATGTGTGTGAATATGCAAATGTTGCATTATTATTTTGTTGGTTACCTGTCATGCTTAACTAAATTTTTAATATTTTTTCATCTGAGCTACAAATGTCTTACTTTACGTAAAATTTTGAAAAATTTTTAATTTTCAATTCCGAAAATTGAAAATTAATTTTAAGTTCTCCATCTGAGACCTTAAACTTTTTCATTCAATAAAAATTAAAAATTAATATTCTAATTCGAATTTTTAAAAATAAGAATTAAATTTTTAAAACTGCACGTTAAAAATTGATCTTCAATTTTGTTGCGAGAAATTGAAAAGTTAAATTTTGATGTGCTGCACTTAAGCTGTCAAGTCGCACGTAAGCTGTCATCTAGCATGTAAGCTGTCAAGTCGCACGTAAGTTGTCAACTCGTACAAAAACTTGCTAGTTCTGGTTCCACCAATACAGTTTTACTGTCGATTACGCGATCCATTTAGCGAAATTTCGTTTTGCGTTTTAGGTTCTGTCTATGCGTGAGTAACAGGAGTGTTTTTGCAAAAAGTTAAAATTACTGTACCGATGCTACTGGAGAAATTCAAAGAATGAATTCTGATATGAGAATTCAACGCCGAACAAACATTACCACCTGGTTGATGAATAGAATTCGCGCCACGGTTAAGAGCGCAATCGAGAGGGAACGCGAAGAGCAGAAGCTCGATATAATCCCAACACTGATAACTAAAGTTAAGGACACACGTATTAACTTGGGGATTCGTCTTTTCTTGTTTGTCGTCGTCGCGAGTTGTTCTTCAACATGCATTTACCAGATCGGCGATCGCGTCGCGTTTTACCTCTCAGTTCCCACAGTAGTTGATGTTCGCATTGAAAATATTGAAAATAGAGAAATGTGGTCTTTGAAAATGTGCGCCAGTAATGCAGTAAGCTTGACAGTTTGCAAACTGGTGGAGTATGCGTCAAAAAAACCATTTTGCGACCGATTTTTCGTTATATTTGAGGGATTTTTGGTTAGTTGTTACGGAATATCAATGAACAGTACTATCAGAGCCGATGCATTGTGGAATTTTCTGAATATGAGCAAACTAATATCTGACGCGTACGTTACCGATGTAAGTTAGCACCGTTTCCACAATAATTATAACATTTCATAAAATGTAAATTATTCCCGCTGAATAACGATTATTGCCGTACATAAAATTCCCTTGTTTCATTTATTCAGGGAAAACAATATGACCAACTACATCTACGAAATTTTAAATTAATGAATGGGATGTGCGCTGAAATATATAGTAGTAAGTTTTAGAACATTTTCACTAAATTTACAGAAACGTGTACCAATTTTGAGCACTTGTATCATAGAAAAACAAAGATTGGTAGGCAATGTAAATACCAAGATGCGCGTCCAAACAAACTTGACATGTTTTCAACACTTGTTGGTGAGATTGGAATTATGATCAATGTTTTGATCGCTTAATTCTCTGAACAAAATATTCCGTTTAATAGGTGACCATTCAATCGCGAAATAAAAAGATATTCAGTAGCTCGAATTTTTTGGCAGTTCAAAGTTCTAATGAAACTGGAATAGAATTATCAATTTCAATGGAAGATGTAAATTTTTATTAAAATCGATAAATTGCTTAACATTTAATATTGTATCTGATTAACTACAGTACGTATTCTTAAACATAACGCGAAATCCCTGCGTTAGCATGGAAGACTACAATCTGTGTGCAGATAAATGCTACCAAAATATCTATGGCAAATTTTTTACAGACTGCAGGTAGGGCGTTAGAAAAATCAAACAAAATTATAATTAGGCTTTCATTATTTGCATTGTACACCAGCGTAATAGCAATGTAGTAACTGGTAACACATTAAGAAATATATTGCAGATTTCCCTTTATGACTACAAGAAATCTTCTACCACAGTGTACCATTTCAGACAATATTACTTCTCAATTTATCAATGCAGACCGCGAGATTTTTCGTTTAAATCCACGGGTTCATTGTGAATGCGTACGTGAATGTGAACAAACATCTCACATTACTCGACTATATCAATCCACGACATTCAGAAATTTCATCGAAGTTTCCATTGAAAGCCCGTTCGTTCGAAAAATGATTGAAAGAAAAGCTTATGAATTTGTTTCACTGTTGTGTGATATTGGGGGAAGTATTGGATTGTTCTTGGGATTGTCATGTTTATCGTTTGTGCAATTAATTGCCAGTTATATCAACGAGTGGAAGAACAAATTGAGTGAAGCTCAGAATAAGAATAAATTTTACGAAGAAGTTTATACATTGGTTCAAGTTGAAATGAATGAATTGTTGAAAAGACAGACTTTGCTGGTAAAATTACACTTGTTTAACTTCTCATTGAAGAAATTAATTGTTGGTGCGGCTTTCCTGTTATTTTTATATCAAATATGCGAAAGATTTGCCTTTTATCTCCAATACCCTACGATTATTTCCGTCGAAGTCACATTAGACCAAAAGATTCAGCTGCCAATAATAGTAGTATGTTCACAATCAATGTCTACTTTCACTCTTAAATTAGTAGTGGCAGCATTACGCAAAACTTCATGCGATAAAGTGGATTTTCTAGACCTGTTAGACCTAAATAACATAGGTATTCCTATTAATCCAGAGAACTTGTGGCCAAAGTATAACGAATCCAAAGGAGTAGAAGTGAGCAATTGTAACTAATAGCAAATTATTTTGCACCATTTAATACTCCGTATTAGCATTCACGTGTTAAATCTAATAAAGTTCATTGCAATTTATTTATAGGATTACTTTCTAAACATAAAATACTCTGCTGGGAATATATCAATATTACCAACTGTGTTTGGAAATTGCGATAAAGTTTCAACTGGTGCGATAGTACATATTATTAAAATCCAAATTTGCATTAATTTCTCTTTATTTTCATTAACCACTAATTCAAATATTGTGACTCAGGCCCCACGCTGAATACGGGCTCAAGGTCCAATTTAGAATTGACAAACAGAATTAACTATGAAACATTCTGTAACAATGAAATCAAAGTGCGGTGGTACTCTAATAACACAAAAAAGTCCATCTAATTTAAATTTTAATTACAAACATTCATTCCAACAACAGACAGGAACTTAAATCTTAAATCTTTTGCTCAGTTTCCTAGCAATATAAAAACAGAGATAAAATTCAATCGAAAAACGGTACGAAAAATTTGTAAAATATATTAAAAAATTTTACACTACACCAACGTTTCACTTTAGATTATAAAACTTAATTTACCAAATCAACCATGCGATACCAGCGCGAGAGTCTCAAATTGCGAAGAAAATTGCTACCAGAAAAAATTAAATAATTCAAAAATTACTTGCAGGTAAGTCAAAAAATTTTCATTTTTGTTTTTGTCAACATTTATCAATTCCGTACACGGTATTTAGATTGCCATTTATAGACTCAGTAGTAGACAAACCATCGTGTAATACTTCAATAACTGCAAAGGCTACACGAAAAGCTTATTTTAACGCTTACTTGACTACTAATCCAGTAGAAGAATGTGGATGCATTAACAGATGCAATGAAACAATTTACATTTCAACCTCGAATTCTGATGACGTGCATCTCGTTGGTGCTACACTTACATTTGGTTGCCAGAGCAACATACGAGAAATTTTCGCTCAAAATTTAGCGTTCCCTATTGAGAAACTTTTATGCGACATTGGTTCTAATTTGGGAATGTTGCTCGGATTGTCAATTTTATCATTCATGGAATTAATCCAACAAATTGTGTATAGCACATTAAACATGAACCGTTGAAACTTTGTAACCCAATGTAAAACCTGCAATTAAATTTGTATTTCTCTATTCTCTCGAAATAATTATAACTGCAATTAATAACTTCAAGTACTTTCATAAATGTCAATATGACAATATTACGATAAGGTTTGATGTGTGTGAATTTGGTAAATCAGTTTTTAAAATCTGCAAAGGAAATGTTGAAGTGAGAAATGTCCAGTAAGATTTCAGTTTTTGATTGTGCATTGTATGATTTTGGTATTTTGTGTCTCGTTCATTTGATTCATTTTTCTCACTGTGCTGATTCTTGAAAGTATCACAAAAAAATCACTACTTTCGTGACTTGTTATTTGGCAGTTGAACTTATTTGCAAGTAAAAATATTATGGTTAATTTTTGATTAAACGAAATAGAAGTGGTAATCTAATGAACCACGCCTTTTGCAAATCGTGAGTGTAGATTGTAGTCTGTGAACTAAATTTGCAATTTATTTTAACTTCTATATTAACAATTTGTTATGTCGAGCTACTCCTCGAATTTTCAATTTTCAGTTTCAAAAATTGACAACTCATTTTTAATCCGTTAAGGTGTGACGGGCGACCTTGCACGCTACCGTCTGCGTGTCAGAAAAATAAGAACGCGCGAACTTCAAAAATCGAAAAATGATAGTCCTCCGGAGGCCGTGGAAAGTGCGCGGTGTAACGCGCGGAAGTCTACCGCGAGCGCACCGTCCTCGTATCGCCGTCTCGAATCGTGTACAAAACTTCACCAGAAAGCACAACCAAAAATAACCGTATTCCGTATTTATTAATATCACCAAACTCGTCAAAATAAAGCACTATATCCCACAATAATTCGTCTCGGTATCGTTAATTAATACTCGGCTCGGTACCCAAGGTTTTCCTGATCGAAATTCGTCCGCTCTTAGGCTAAAATCGCAGGCCTAAAATCCTCGTTATCCGTTCGGTACTCGCATCAACTTCGATCCGTCCAAGTGGGAATCTCGATCCCTAATCTCTTCTAATCTCGTCCCCAGGGCTTTTATTAATTAACCCCCCTGGTGGCACCAACGTCAACCACGGTAATTAAAATACATCGTCATTTCGTATTCTGAGCCTAAAATAATTGAATCACAGTCTACAAAATACTCAAGGTCGTAACATGTCAGCTTGCACGTTACAAAGGGCAGGAAATTATTAATTTTCTAATCTGTTTTTAATAATGACAGACAAATTATTTTTTCGAACCATTGCATTTTTTAGTGTTGATGATTTGTTACGCTGTTTTTTTTTGTACAAAATACGAATATTACACTGTAATGTGTTGTTATTATACAAGCACAGTATTATTGAATTATTTGTTGGATGTATACAACTTGGAATTATCCAGTCAGTAAAATCTTTCAAAATTCGTCGATTTAATGTAAAACTGCAATACAGAGTATTTTAAATTCAAGTGCGCAAATGTTAGTATCATTTCGTTTTGATGTGGTAGGTTAGGTTAATTGTTCGTTTCGGTAAATTTCCTATTTTCCGAATTTTCCTATAAGCAAATAAATAAAAATGGTAGTATCAGAAGTAAATAAATCATGATGCTCAAGTTTTAATAAAGTCGTGATTACTAGAAGCTAGCAAAATAAAACTTTTTCCGCAACTAGTGATAAATTCATTATGGGGATTAACATAACTTTGGTAAAATAAAAGGTTCTAAAACTAGTAGAAAATTGTTGCAACTTTTTTACCAGGTAAAATAGAAATTTAAGATCTATAAAAGCGCTCGCGTGATGTGTGTGAATATGCAAATGCGGCATTTTAATTTTATTGGTTTAATTACCTGTCATGCTTAGCTCTGAGACTGTCAACTAGATTTTCAATATTTTTATATCGGAGCCGCAAAT
>JAQIWS010001366.1:0-11829 GCA_034696085.1 Stigmatogaster subterranea | reverse complement strand
GTATCAAAAAACTTAATGGAATGTTTAAAAATTATCTAAATAAACATTTTAAACTAACATCCACAAACCAAACACGACCTCGAAAAGCTATCTTTTATCCGCGCATGCGTAATTAGGTCATCAATGTTAAAGTAAAAAATCAATCAATCAATTTTTCTTATCTCAACCCTTAAAAGTAAGTAAATAAATAAATAAATAAAAGTAAACATAAAACCTAATCTCAAAGCACCTTCGTTGACACTAGCGCCACGCGTGTCAACATCGGGTACTAAATCTCACCCACAACACAACCTTAAACACAACAACAACAACCAAGTATATAAATAAATAAATAAATAAATAAATAATTAAATATAAATATACAAATAAATTAATTAAAAATTTAGATCGTCTTTACCGTAATCTTCATCATCATCATCATCATCATCATCATCATCTTCCACGCACTTTTTTCTCTTTCTTTCATTTTCTTTTTTAATAAGCAACGTAAAAAATTTTTTCTCTCAATTTTTGTTATGTTTTCTTTTTTTTCTCATATGTCCAAAAACCAGACAAAAAAAAATTTATCAGGGGAGAAAAAAAACGGCAAAAAAAAGCAAAATCATCTTTCAAAGTCAATGATTCACCACGTGATTCACTGCGGAGAATTTCATCCTCTTCTGCTTCTGTCTTTGATTACAAAACCAAACGCGCACAACATTCTTCTTCAGGTCCAATTTCTCGGCAATCGCGGCAATTTTTTCACCCGACGGTCTCGGCTGAACCGCAAAGTACGCCTCGAGCGACCGCTTTTCCGGCGCGGCGATTGACGTTCGCTTTCGTTTCTTCTCACCCGACGGAAGCACGTCAGGCGCTTCGGGGTCTTTGCGCTTGTTCCTCGCCTGCGCCTCCGCTTCCTCGAGCCACGCCTGGAGGACCGGTTTCAGCGCTATCATGTTATTGTGACTCAACGTCAGACTCTCGAAACGACAAATCGTGCTCTGACTCAACGCCCCCACCCCGGGTAACTTCAAATTAGCCAACGCTTTGCCCACGTCCGCTTGCGTCACACCTAACTTTATGCGGCGCTGTTTGAAGCGCTCGGCGAACGCTTCCAATTCGCGCGGGTCCGAGTCCGTGTCGTGCATCGCCACCGACGACGCGTGCGACGCGAGGTGATGCGCCGACGTCATCATCTGATTCATGCCGTGTGAAGCGTACACCGCCGGGCCACCCGACAACGCGTGGTGGTGCGACGCCGATGACGCGTCCGACGTTATCGGCGCCAACCCCGGCGGCATTCCCGAAGAACCCAGCGGGTCCAGCATATCCATGCCGTCCATCGCGTGGTGACTTAGTTGCTGGGGACGCGCGTTCGGGGGTGCTGCGCCCATCCCCGGGTGGTGATGGTGGTACATCATGTCGTGTTTAAGTTGCAGACCTTGGCTCTGCGCAGCCGCTGAGTGTTTGCTGATGTCCATCGCTGCTAACGCCTCCGCTCGACTTAGGAGACCTTCTTCGAGACCACCGAAGAGATTTGTCTAATTTGGGGATTTGAGAAAAGGAAAGAAGTTGAGTTTATATTACGGGGTTGGGTTTTGATCTCGGGGTATTTTGTGAGTTGTGGTTGGGAGCGGTTTTTGTTTTCGAAATCCAATTTAAAAATGTTTTTCGTTATATAAGGGGGATGAGTCGGGGTGAAAGCTTGTATCGTAAACCACAACAACAAACGGTGGGGTTTTTGGCTTTTTGATGTTTGTAATCCCGTGTTTTATGTTTGTGGTGGTTAAGGATTGAGTGGGAAAGTTAGTTGGTGGATTAAGGGGTTAGGAGTTGGGAAAAACGTAAATTGAAATTAAGAGTTTGTGTTTTGGGTGAAGTTAAAATTGAGAAGGACGACTGGGTTTAAATTTTGTGTGTCTTTAAAAACCGCAAATAAGAAGGAATTGAAAAAGAGGAGGAAAAATAAAAAATTAACAAAAGGTTAATTAAAAGTTAATTCCCCGGGATGTTGTCAAATCCGAAAAAATACAAAAACCACCCGTTTAAATTGAAATGTTAAAATAAATTTAAAAAAGAAAAAGATCAGCAGTTACAACTATCAAAAATGTTTAAATGATTAAAATGCTTAAAAACTGAGGATTTTTAATAAACCCAAAGTTTTAAACACCTAATCTTAGACTTTAAAAAAAATTCTTACAACGCTCGGAAAAATCATCAAAACCACTAACAACAAAAACGTCAAAACAACCGCGTATTATTTCTACTAAATCCCTTAAAACTACCAACAACTCCAAATTCCGGGTTTATTACTCAAAATTTCCACTACCAAAAAATCCCCCCAAATCTCACAAAACTCATTAAATAAACACCTATAAAGCCTCGCATTCTTACCAAACATTGACGAGGTCTCATCGTGGAATTGGTGTAATCCATCTCCGCCGCGCTACTCGGCCGCGGGTATCCGTCGCCGGGCGCGGCGGCGTGCGGGTGATGCGGCGGCGGCAGCTGAAGACGCCGTACGGCCGGCGGGTTCGGCATGCACCGTCGCATACTATCAGCCGGTCGGTAAGTAGGCGAATACCGCCCGCTAAAGCACGACGCTGCTGTGCCAGCGCCGAGCGACGGGTGTAACGACGACTTGCCGTTCATCATTCTCGAGCCGGCGACGGTGGACGACGGCGGCGAAAGCATCGAATGCGGCTGATGTCCCGGGAACACGGATGCGGCGGTGGAGTGCGCCGGTATTGTTGTCTGATTCGGCGGAGCGGAAGGCGGAGGCGACGGCAGCAAATCCCCGTGATGAGCGTAAGGGGACGCCGACCACGGCCAAGTGCTCGCCGTCGGCCGAGACGTTTTGACGGGAAGGGGTGTTGCGAGGACACCGTGTGCCCTTCCACACGGCGCCACCACAACGACCAAATGGTTACCATCCCCCGCGTAACTCCACCCCTTCTCTCACTCCCCCCTGAAACGATTATGCACGGCGCATGCGCCGACCATCGACGGACTAAACCGTGACTGGTTCTCCCGACCTCGCGCGCGGGGCATTATTCATGACAACGATCCCGCCCCTTTCAACCGCATGCCCCCCTCCACCTCCCCATTCCCCACTCGCTTTTGCGCGATTACCACGATAGAGGGCACAAACGGACCAATAAATAAACGGAATTTTTACTGTTTGTTTTTGATTTTAGGTTTTTAGTTTTGGTTTTGGGTTTTGTTAGTTAGTTTTTTTTTTTGTGAGGAATGTTTGGCGTTTGGAGTAATGATTAATGAAGATTAATTAGGGATTAATGTAGTAGGGTGTTAATAAGTGATGTGTGGTGGTGAAGTTCTTTGCGGGGAGTTTTTGTTTTATGGGTTTTGCGAGTAAATTTTTGGTTTCTTGGGGTTGTGATGAAGTTTGAGTTTGAAGGTGTAAATGGAGAATTTGGTTTTAGTTTTTGTTGGTAAAAATTAGAAGGATTTTGAATGTAAAATTCGGTTTAAGTTGGTTGGTTGGTTAAAAGTTGTGATGTTTTAAGTTGTAAGAAATATTATAAAATATTTAAAATGAAATCGAAGAAAGTTTGGAGAGGGAACTTTACTTGAGTTGTTCTCTCATTAAAAACTTAAATCTATATCTTTCATGATATAAAATTGTTTTATTATTTATTTATAATTCCAATAACCAGACAACAAAATTTTAAATACCGTATAAAATGATGGGCAGTTCTTCGAATTTAACTTACAAAAAAATCACTCAATTTTTTATCAATTTCGTATTTTGACAGAAAAATAAATGGAATTATATATATAATATAAATTAATTAATTAAATATTAAAAATACTGATAGAAATTGTGGGAAAAAACCCTTCAAACGATAAAAAATTAACGTTGCACAGCTACACAAACGGCCGCTCCGAGTGACGCGCGCCTTCTGTCGTCGAAATAAGAAAGTTTTTTGTTATTATAAAAAATAAATACCCAAAACAAACCAAAATAAAATAAAAATAAAGAAGTAATTAATTAATTCACCAGGAAATTAAAACGATTACCTGCTCTTCTCGTCTCCCCTCCAACGGGAAAAAAACAGTAAAACACGTGACCGAACACGCGTTTCACCTTCTGTTCATTTCTAAAAATTAATTTCCCGTTTTATCCCCCTTCCCTCCCAGTGATAAATTTTGATATTTATCTTGATATTAATCCCCAACATTTTTATGTGATTTAGATTTATGTTTGGAATAACTGAAATTAATCTTTTCACAAAAATTAATTTTGCGGTTAATCAAAATTTTTGATATTAATCTTGATATTAATCCCTTAGTTGAGTAAAAATTAAAAATTAAGATTAATGAATATTTTCTAAATGTATATTTTGCAATAATTACGCGCAGTAACTAATTTTTACCAATTTTGATATTAATCTTGATATTAATCGCAAAAAATTTTTATCGCCAAAGAGTGCTGTTTTAACTTTTAACTTCATTTACACAAAACCTCCAAAATATGTTAATCCCACCAAAAAAAACCATTAATAAAATTCTTGATATTAATCTTGATATTAATCCCGAAATTTTTTTTCCTAAATTATGCTATATTTTAACTCCATTTTACGTAAAACCTCCAAAATATGTTAACCCCACCTAAAAATCATTTATAAAAATCTTAATATTTATCTTGATATTTATCTTGATATTTATCTTGATATTTATCCAAAAAAAAATTTTAATCCTAATCCTAAACCACGCATTTTGAATATTTTAATACCATATTACCAAAAAATCTCTACGTAAGTACTAAAATTAATCTTAATACTAATCTTAACACTAATCTTGATATTAATCTTGATATTAATCTCACATATATTTTACCTTTTCACGTTCCACTTCTAACTCAACGTCACCTCGTATATAAATACACCTCCACTCCAAATTCACGAGCAGCACCACGAACGCCGAGGTATTTCTAATTAAATTTCACCTTAAATTGATACCTGTAATATACAGAGGTAGGTAATATATAAATATAAAGGTAGAGAGTCAGGTTTCGGCGTCTGTTAAATCATTCACCGCCGTCGACTTCAATTCAATTTAAAATTCGAGTGGTCACTGTTTCTGAATTTTAAATCTGCACGCCAATAAACGCTGGACGCACACTTTACGAAACTATTCCCCCTTCCCGACCCCCTCCTCACCTCCCCATTTCCCCCTTTTAAAACTCACCAATCATAAAATTTAAACCAATTTCAATTTTTGTTTTTAATTTTAATTTTCAAACTTTACCACATTGTTGTTAGTCTTTTGGTGACCAAATGGCGACGTCACGTGATGTTATTTGTAACTTCGTAATCATTTAAATCACTTTTCCATCTGCAAGATTAAGTGGGAGAATAAATCTTAACTGTATTATTCACAGAATAAATCTTAGGTTGACAATTGTTTATGCGCATTTTAACAAACCAAGTTTAAGGTACAGTTTTCAATTTTGTTAACTATTTAGGTTAAAGGTTAGTTTAGTTTATGTGTTATACTGAACAAACATATTGATGTACAGGTATACAGGTATTACAAATTCATATTGTGATTGACAAGCTATCGATAACTCACGTGTTTACATCGAGGCGTTAATGCATCCGCCGCCATTTGCAATTCCATTATTCCGGTTGAATGTCATAAATAACTTTTTAAAGTCGAAATTTTTTGAGTTTGAACAATGGGGGTATAAAAAATAACGCAGTCAACGGGGGACATAGTAACACCCGCGTTATCGGGTATACCGCGATATAACGAGGCGAAATTTCCACGGATTTTAATGTGCTGATGGACATGACTAGACCCGCGGTATATCCGAATCAGCGTTATAACGGAATTTTGCTGTAAATACTAAGGATATTATTTCCTATCACGCGTTGCAATTCCCAACTGATTATCCTCGATACTCCTCCCCTTCCTTCAATACCCATTAACGCAAGTAGGGGGGGGGGGGGGGTAAGGGGGTGGGGGTTGGTGACGAATTGCGCACGTGGATGGAATACTTGACCGTGGTCAACACGCACAAACGCGCGTTCTCATCCACCGGCACGTGCCAACTGCCTCCCTCTCGTTTTGAGAAGGGGTGGGGGATAAAGAAAAATAAGTAATCAAATTAGTTTTCAATTAAGAACGCCACGCGGCGCATGCGTAAACTGAGAACGTTAATCAGAAAAATGTCGAAATCAATTTTTTTGTGGGTTATGAGAAGGAATAATATTTATTGTGGTACTTGAAAAAAAAATTATAAAAGATTTACAACAACTTTTTTAACAACAATTTTTTTGGAAAAATAATGGAAATATTGTTTAAATGTCCAAAAAGACTTTGTTCGTGCATTTGATAAAACAATGAAAAATTTTGATGCAACAATTCAAATTTTGTACACAACAATGAAAAATTTTGATGCAACAATTCAAATTTGGTAAAAAACAATGAAAAATTTTGATGCAACAATTCCAACAAATTTCCCTCAATTTGAAACAATAAACAAATTGGTTTTAAACAATGATCAAACTGATTATTGCAACAAAATAACCTTCTCTTTGTTGTGCATTGTTGTGGTAAAATTTTTTTGAAACAATGTAAACATTCACAGAAAACCATTTAAAAAAAATTTTCATTGTTGCACAGCATCTAACAATGTAAATATTTCTTTAAACAATGAAATTTTTGATTGTTGACAAAATAACTCAACCTCCACTGCCTTTCAATTGTTACTATTACACTGAAAAAAACATCTTTTCATTGTTGTACACATATTATTACAACAATAAAAATTTGTTTACAACAATAACAGAAAATTCATTTATTTTCCCTACCAAACATTTCAAACAATTTCATTACAATAAAACAAACTTCAACCTCCATTTTCCTTTGGACGCATCTGAACAAATTTTTTTTTATGGATCCCTCTTCCCAAAAAATAAAAAAAATAAAAAAAATTTTACAACGGGTAATCCGTCACCTAAGATGGATGACCACTGACCATAACGAGAGGAACGCGCAGGCAACGGTAGTAGAAGAGGTCAAAGGTTAACTGTGCTTCGGCCAGCGGTGACGATTTATTGGCGGGGTTTTTCAGAGAGTAGGGGGGCCGATCTAATCATCAAACGACCCCGCTCCATCCTCGCGCGTTCCTGCGCGATGGTGAAGCTTTTTCTTCTCGCCAGTTTTTGGTATTCGACGTATATAAAAGTCAAACATAAACAGAAATTTACGAGTGGCGTTTTTTGATTAGATAACCCCCTCACAAATTTTAAACCCCCGTGTTGGTGTATTGTGGGGGTGTAAATAAAATATGAATGAGTTTTTTTGGGGGGATAAAATAATAAGAAATTGTTAAAAAGGAAATGTAAAATGGGGTTTTGGTTTTAAAAGGTGGATAAAAGTGTAGATGGAAAGTTGAGTTTTCGGGGAATTATGGGGATTTGGGTTGGATTTTGGATTAAATATTTTTGTTGCGTTTTTTGCTGTGGTTTCAAAAAATTGATTGAAAATTGTCGAAAATTTGGTGAAAATTTGGTAAAAATTAACGAAAATTGTCGAAAATTTGGTAAAAAATGTTGAAAATTGACGAAAATTGACGAAAATTAGGTTTCAAAAAATTGACTGAAAATTGTCGAAAATTTGGTATAAATTTTTGAAATTTGGCAAATTTGGTTTTAAAAAATTGACTGAAAATTGATAAAAAAAAAATTTCTGCAAATTTTTGTCAATCTACAAAAATTACCTTAAATTAAAAATTCAACAATTACCCAAAAAAATAATTTGAATAAAATCACACAATTAAAAACAACAACCTTAACACACACAAATTTACCAAACTACAATACTTAACCATCAAATCTAATCCCCAAAAGAATCACTTCTAATAACTTTCCCAACAAAAAAAACTCAACGCTGACATTCGAACCTAACAGAGACTAAGATGGAAAAGAGAATACAGGGGTGGGGATAAAAGAATAAGAAAAGAGGGTGAGGCTGTCAGCTGTCAGGAATTCACCTGAAATTTTCACGAACTTTACTTGAACAAAGAATGCGTTTTCCGTGTCAGGTGTGAACTCCTCATCCCCATCCCCCAGCATCCCTCTCATCTTCTTACATGACGTCACCCCGCATTGAATCACGGGAATTGGCGTCTAATTTACCCCCACTCCAAAAAAATTCTTTCTACTCACACAATTTTTTTAATTAATTTTCAAATCTCAGAGCACAAAAATTTTTAACGAAATGTGTTACGCAGGAAATGACGACGCATGCGTCGCGTTGGCGTTTGCTAATTTCCGTTCGTCGTTTTGTGTACAATGGCTGACGGGCATCGAGTGGATAAGAGAGAGAAAAAGATGAAAAGTAATTATTTTAATCAAATGTGCGTCTAATGTTTACAAAGAGAGAGAGAGATAGATAGGGGAGGAAACGAGAGAAAGAGGGGGTTGGGGGAAAAGATTTGTTTGTCTTGGAGTGGTTCGATGATGAAATGATTACATTTTACGAACAAACAGCCGCTGAAAATAATCTTCTCCACGTTTATAGGAAAATAATAAAAATAAACGAACGCGGATTTCTTAATTGAACGATTTTGTTGTCGTTTAAGTTTGGTTTTTAAAGTTTAAACCTCTTAATCTAAACTCGCTATCTCCTTAAACGCCTAAATATCTAAAAGTATTCCGTTAAACCTTGGGAAAATAAAACTAAACCGAAAACCAAACACGCGCGCGTTTCGAAAACCCGTTTTCTAAATATTAATCCCCAACACTTTGCCGTTTAAAACGAACGCTAATTAATTATGGCGTTCGTCACTTTGACGCTTGACCGGTTCCTCCAACTTTCGGGTTTTCAAAATCGGCGAGCAAACAACTCCAATTGACCGTAAACTCCACGCGCAGATCATTCGATACGCGAGCGAGGAGCGCGGAACGCGCACCACTTTCTGTTTACCTCTCTCATTTCACAGGTGCTTTCCCGGGGCCCCGGCAACACTCAAACGGAATCGGCGCCTTCTACTACTGCGCACGCGCTTCATTGAACTAGAAGGGGTGATTGTGGGGTGCCAAACTCAACAAGAGTTCCCCGGGTGAGAGAGAGGAACGCTGTGTTTGTCTAAACAACTCATGCACTTGCTGTTTCAAAGGTAAGTGCTTTAGTACCCTCTAGGGGGCGGTGAGGGGGGGTGAAGGGCGGAGTCGAGCGTCCATTTTGATAGGGGAGTTTTTGATCGGAATAAATTTTGTGTTAAGTTTGTGAAAAGTTTTGTTTGGAGAGGTGAGGGAATTTTTAGGGGGGTTGTGGAAATTGCTTTGATGGTTAGAAATTATTGGAGTGGTGGTGTTGGGTTGTTTGTTTGTTTGATGTTGGTTTATTTATAGGTTTAGATATTGTTTAAACAACGTTGTTGAAGATTTGTTGGTTTTTACAGTCGGATAAATTGTAAAGAACTTTGTGTTATTTTAAATAACAATGTTAATCAATTTCAAACAATCGATTTAACAATTTTAAACAATTGTTAAATTTTTTAACAGTAACAATAAACAAAAAAAGTTACAATTTTAGCAACTGTTACAACTTTTAACAACAATGTTAAACAATAATATTTTTAACAATAAATTTGAAATTATTGTTTGACGTTGTTGTTAAAAATTTTAACAATTGTTAAATGTGTTAAACACCAAATTTTTATAATTTTAGCAATTGTTACAAAATTTTTGGTTTAAGGAAACAATCAAAATCAATCTGGAATTAGTATACAACTTCAAATTATTTCTTAATTGTAGCTTTAAACGATTGTTGCCAAGGGAAACAAGAAAGAACCAAAAAAAAAAAAAAACCAACGTGGAATTTTAAGTGGATTTTCATGTTTAATTCGACGATTAATTAAAAACCCGAAAACAAATTACGAAATCGAACTTCCAAACAAAACACAACAAACATCACACAATCCAAATCTTCCCGCCATTTTATCAAATCAAATACCACAATTCAAAACCAGAAAAATAAAAGATCAACGCAAATGCGATATTCCGAGATTCGCCGAGACAACATCTTAAGAAACACTTTCAAGTCTCGCCTTTGATTGACGCGCTCGCTCGCACCTGAGCCGGCGCGTTCACCTGTATATTTATTTATATAAACCCGTAATCACGTCAAACTTTGCATCAATTTACACCCAAAACCCAAACCAGATTCTTCTTCTCCCCCCAATGGCTTTCTCAGCTAGCGTCTGGCGTCTGAGGAATAATAATCAGCACGCGTTCAATTATTCACCAATGCCAAGACAGCTCTCGGGCCGAGCCAAGCTGTTTAGCCTAATTAAATAGCGAACGCAGCCAAGCAACCACTTAGACATTCAATCTCATCCACCAATCACGGATCACAGGGATAAAAAAAAATTAAAATTTTTTTGGAAAATATAAAAATTTAAAAGCAGGTAAAAAATTGGAAAAATCGAAAACGTCGAAAAAATTTTTTAAACACGGAATTTTTCTGAAAAATTTTGGGGAAAGTTGTTGGAAATTTTTTTTTGAGTTTTTATCCTCCAAAAAATTAAATTTTTTACTAAATTTCTGATTTACCTGTTAATTTTTACAGGTGTTAAAAATCGTTGAAAGTTTGTTAAAATTTATTCTGGAGGTGTTAAACACTAAGTTGAACAGCGGAGAAATTCAATTACCTGTATTTTAATAATTTTGTATTTTAATCACCTGGATGTTGTAATTAATTTCAGGTGTGAAAAATATGCAAGTAAAAAGATGTAAAAATCAAGGTTTCAAAGAGTTGACAAATTACTTAAAACAAGTCCAACATAACTACCACAAAAAATAATAAAAGTATAAATTACGCCCACGCGGTTATTTAATACATTACACCTGTCTCAGGTAAACACACAAAAATACCACATTCACTCACAGAACCAGAACGACACGACACACACAAAAAATATGAAAAAATAAACAATTTTAAATATTCACCAACTCATATTACGTGACAACACCGTAGGCCGTCGAAACAACCCCTCACCTTAAATACTCGGCATTTACCTGCGCAATACATAAAACGCATTTAAAGCTAGATAAAATCAAAATCAGATAAAAAAGCCTAAAAAATAAAATAGTAAATAAAAATCGGGGGTTAAAATCATTACCAAATCGTCATTAATACTTAATCCCCTCTTTTTTCCCTTGAAAATAAAAGAGGGGGTTGTTGTTATACTATATCCGACAATAGTGGTTCTCGGGTTACCTTTTCACGAACGCTGAATCAGTCAGTCAACCCTCGTTTTGAATTATCCACTAAACGCACCATCTCCATCATTGATTCCCAAATAATAATGGTATAATAATAAAATAATAAAACAACAAAATTACGGTGAGAATTTTTTATCCCCCTTGTACAAAGAGAGGGTGCAATAATGGGGTTAAAAGTTATTGGGGTGGTATTGTAATAAAAAAGAAGATAAAATTTATAAATTGTGGTTTTATTGTTACTATATTTTCTAATTTTATGTGTATCTTTAATTCATTGTTGATGTGCCGTTACAACAATCACAACATTTTGTTTCAGTTGTTTTGTTTGACAAAATTGTTGTAAAGTTTGATTGTTGGTCTTGTTTCATTGTTTTATGTGTTTCAAACAATGAAATAGTAGTGTAAGAAGATGAATGTAGAAGTAACAATGGGAAAACAATCACATAACAATATAGAAATGTATGTTAGTTGTCGTCAACAAATAAAACAATCAAAATCTTTGCATCGAAATAACTGACAAATTTTGTTCAAATTTTGAACAATATACTTTTTCTCCACAACTTCCTCAAAAAATCAATTACAGTAAAAC
>JAQIWS010001365.1:0-11829 GCA_034696085.1 Stigmatogaster subterranea | reverse complement strand
TGACAGTTCGGGAAACCTCCGTTGTCTAATATTTTCGGGCATTGTACTTTGAATAATAATCGCGACGTTAGAGAATATAGACTGAAGGGGTTAACGTTCTCTGGTGACTGCTGAGTAATCGTCTCTGTTTATACGACGACCAATCTATCAGAAACACGGAAATATTTTATTATTTCTGGAAACTAAAATTACTTATTGAGTATTTTTGTATCTTTTGCTTTAATCCGTGGCGACGAGTGTGAAAGTCGGAGACTTTAGTCGCAGCTTTCGCGTTTCGTCGCTAGATGGCGATCGTTGCCGGATGAAGGTCGCTCGAATCGCGGTGACAGATTCCGGAAAACCATCAGCGAGCGAGCTAATCTTGCGTTGAGAAGCTACACGTTTGCGAGGAATTTGCTCCGTACTTTAACGTCGTTTACTCGATTAATTTTGAATTTAGTCCATTTTATTAACGGTTTGAAGCATGACCATGGGGGATGATTCACCTGTTGTAAATTCGGTGTTGCCAGTTCTAGTGCGACCTATATTGGAAAAGGTAAAGAGATCAACTCGGGTGAACACCTCGTTTACTAAAACGCCTTTAATGGTCAATTCGCAATTCTAGTTAGAAAGAAAGAATCAGTCGGCGTCGCAAACGTTAAGGACCGCCATATGCAAGGTAAATAAAATAGTTGAAATGATTTTGTCACTGATAAAATAACGATTTATCACGGTGATGAAATCAAGGTGGAAGCCACTTATCCCGGTTTCACGTACGATTTAGTCATGGGGATCGTTCATCGAGCAGAATTGTCGGTCAATATGAGCGAATCTTTGCTCAGACTTCAAGGCGGAGTTTCGGACTCTGACGGTAATATACAATTTTATCTCTTTATTCGTAGTAGTAATAAACTCTGTGACGTTACGTCGTTTCTTTCTAGAACATAAATCGAGTCGTTCGGAAGATGCATTCCAAGAGTTGAATAAAAAAGCGTCGTCGCTCAAAAAGATCCTCAGTCGCATTCCCGATGAAATAAATGACAGAAAGACGTTTCTGGAAACCATAAAGTATTACGTCGTACTCAAAACTGAAATATTATAAAAAGAAAATCTTTAGAATAATTTTTTATCGAATAGAGAAATTGCAAGTGCCATTAAAAAATTATTGGACGCTGTAAATGAAGTCTCTGGCTTTATTCCTGGTCTTACCGGAAAACAGGTGAATAGATATAAAAATTGAGTAAAACCAAAACCGAATTTCGTTTTAAATCATTCTACATAATGCTTTTTAGGCTTTGGAACAGAGAAAGAGAGAATTTGTCAAATATTCAAAACGTTTCAGCAATACTCTGAAAGAATATTTCAAAGAAGGACAGTAAGTTTATTGAAATCTGAAGATATTGTAACGTAAAATGGAATTTAATCTAGTATTTTTCCCCCCGCTAATTTTAGAGCAAACGCGGTTTTCGTGAGCGCAACCTATCTAATTCACCAAACAAACTCCATTATGTTAACAGTGAAAGATAAAAGTGAATAATGAAGAGTCTTTCTTTTTTGTCTGTAAATAATTTACAAAGTAATCGCGGAGTGGGCGGATGTAAAATTAATAATGAGGGTTAAACTATAATGTAAAATTGAGTCAGGCGTAATTAAGTGAAATTCTTAGTGCGAATTCATATCAAAATAAAGTATCGAGCAATTTTTGGTGGTTTTGGCAATTATTATTTTGTATAAGCTGTTATTAATTTTATAATGGAGGGTGTAAATTGGTTTTTTCTTTTTTTTTTCCCCTTTAAATTCTAGGCTCTTGTAATTGAAGAATGTAGATGTGTAATAAATAAGAATTTGTAAATGAGAATATTGTTACATAATTATTAAAAAAAACTTTAAAAATTTCTGTAGCATTTTTCTGTGTGAATAAAATTTAAAATGCAACGAAGATTGTTTTTTTAAAAAAATAATTTTTTTTCTATGCGCTTTAGGCCTACGGCGGAAAAACAAACTCACTTCCGGGCATGCGCGGTAAAGTTTGTTTCGAGTGATAAATAAAAGAGTTCAAACTCACGAAACATTCCATTTTAATTAAGACACTCAATACCTTAACATTCCATTCAAGGTTGGTTGTAAGCAGAAGGTAAGTTGTATCAATAACTGAGACAAATTTTTACCGAAGAATAAACATTTATTTCTCGATAAGGAAGAAACATGATTTCGAAGTGATTGAGACGTGTCAAACGTTGTTTACATTTACAGATGGATCTAGAAAAATGGTCCATTTTCAGCCTACTCAAACCCGATTTTATTTCTTCCATTCGAATGGCGTGTGTTTTTGGAAGTTCCGCGAACGAGGCTTTGGTTATTACAACGGACGATGACGTTTACGCTTTAGGTTCAAATTCTAGTTGCTGTCTCGGTTTGGGAGATTCGCAATGCAGTCTGGAGCCACGTAAGGTCGAAGGCCTCTGTAACAAAATGGTAAAAGGTACAGTTGTCAGATTACACGTCAGATTACATTGATATCGTTTAAATCTGCGCACGAAATAGTGAGTCATTTTTCTCTTTTATTAATTTTAGGTATCGCGTATGGCAGTGGTCCGCATTGCTTAGCGTTTACCGAAAGTGGTGAATTGTACAGCTGGGGACATAACGGATATTGTCAGTTGGGAAATGGAACTACGAACCAAGTATTACTTCCTAGTCTCGTCACTTCGAATCTGATTGGTAAAAAAGTCATTGAGATTGCGTGTGGAAGTCATCACTCCATAGCTCTGACGTCGGATGGCGAGGTGAGAGGATCGAAAAGCGAGTTGTTTGTCAATGTCATCGAGTGTCCGTGTTCGGATCTAAACAGGATATTTATTTACGTACATCTGTTTGATTTAGTTATACGCGTGGGGTCAAAATAATTGCGGTCAAGTTGGATCTGGATCAACGACAAATCAGTCAGCACCTCGTAAAGTAACAGCCGCGTTAGGTACAAGACTACACAGTAATAATAACGTCTAACACTGAACAGTTTATGCGACTATAGAAATATTTTTAAAAATTATAATTCATCGTTCTCTAATTTTAATTGCAAAAATTTTCTAAACGCAGGTGGCCGAAGAGTCGTAGCTATTGCTTGTGGTCAAACGTCTTCCATGGCTGTTTTAGATAATGGTGAAGTAAGACTTTAAACAAAATTTAATGAAAAATTATAAACGTCAGTTCGGATTTAATTGAAAATTATATTTTGTGTAATTTAATTTAGGTATATGGTTGGGGCTACAACGGTAACGGACAACTCGGTTTAGGAAACAATGTGAACCAAACTAACCCTTGTCGCGTGGTCAATCTGCAATCCGTTGTGATTACTCAAATTGTATGTGGTTACGCGCATACCATGGCCATGTCCGACGAAGGAATGGTATTTGCCTGGGGTGCTAATTCGTACGGGCAATTGGGTACCGGAAACAAAGCTAATTTAGTCGTGCCTCAAAGAATTGCGTCCGAAATTGGCAGGTAAACTATTTGTAAATAAAAGAGTTAAAATATTTAACGTTGACAATAACTTTGCTTTGTGGTTGGTTAGGGTTGTCGAGATTGGTTGTTCTCATTACAATCATATTTCAGCGGCAATGACTCAAATGTCTAAAGTTTATATGTGGGGTCAGTGTCGCGGTCAGTCGGTTATTACGCCTACCGAAACTCCTTTCCATTCCATGAATGATGTTTTTGCATGTTTCGCGTCACCGGCTGTGACGTGGA
This sequence comes from Stigmatogaster subterranea, assembly GCA_034696085.1. Lineage (NCBI taxonomy): Eukaryota > Metazoa > Arthropoda > Chilopoda > Geophilomorpha > Himantariidae > Stigmatogaster > Stigmatogaster subterranea. The sequence goes on along the minus strand of JAQIWS010001365.1, from coordinate 8,103 downwards.
AGCCGATGGAATTGGGTAAGTCGTTTAACCCTCCCCAACCTTTTATTTCTTTTAAATACTTTTTTTGTATTAGTTTTATCGTGTCTTTCGTTTTTGTCGGTTTATAGTTAAATGTTTTACCCTTTGGTCACTAGATGTCGTGCCAATTATTCGCGTGACTGACAGTTTAAAGTTGGCCTTCGATGACACGGTGATGCTTCCGGACGGAAAAGGGGATCGGAATGTTAATTATAATAATTAAATTTACATTTGTTTTGGGGCAATTAGGCAACGAGTGATGTGAAATTCCAAGTCGACGGCCACCTTATTCACGTACACAAAGCAATATTGAAAATTCGGTACGCGTATTATTACTCTAGCAATGTGTTATTAAAATTTACCGAATTCTTAACATTTCTTTGTAGCTGCGAACATTTTCGGTCTATGTTTCAGGATCACTGGGAAGAAGACGGAAAAGAGTAACATTTATTGACGAGTACATTTTTACGATTTTTTTTTTCTCATAATATTCTTGTTTCAATAGAGTGGTTGAAATTACGCAATTTTCATTCCCGGTCTACAAAGCATTTTTACAATATTTATACACGGACTCGGTTGATCTGCCTCCAGAAGAAGCTATAGGTGATTACCGATCGAAATCTTTCGTAGGAATTTTATTTAATTTTTTCAAACATTCTTTTATGGTACTTCCAGGATTATTGGATCTGGCTAACGCTTACTGCGAACAGCAACTAAAGCGACATTGCGAGCGCATCATCAAACAGGGAATCACCGTGGAAAATGCAGCTATGTTATACGCAGCAGCTATCAAATACGAAGCGAGGGTTAGTTTAACATCAAATTCAATATATTCTTCCACTCCTAACCCTTTAACTCCTTTGCGAGATGATTCGTGTTAGCAAATCTCTGATCCGTTACACTGAGATTCGTTAATTATTAGCGGAAATTGATTTTTTTGCTAACGAGACAAAAATTTTTTTTTTTTTTTGAAATCTGTCCATTTTTTATTTATTTATTATTTCATTTATCTCACCCTTTATTTATTACGTGCAAACTTTTGTTGGTTTTTTTTTTTTTATAAATTTTTCGAGAAAACTTTAAATTTAAAATATTTGTAAACAATGGAAATCCAGTTAAAATTTAAAACAAATATGCAAATAGTTTTGCGTTTGCGGGTTTGGTTGCTTTTAGCATTCGATAAGTTAATGATTAAAATATTGCAACGACGAGTTGGTTGTTTTGTGTTTGCTTCAGGAACTGGAGGAATTCTGCTTTCGGTTCGCTTTGAATCACATGACTGCGGTAACTCAAACCGAAGCTTTCGGCAAATTGGAGGAAACTACGCTCAAGATGTTCGTCGTTAAAGCAGCGCAACACGGGGCATTCAAATATTGAGAATTCACAATCGAAGAGTTTTAAATTCGCGTGTAACACATTTCCACTTACTGCTAAAAAGGGATCTTATTTTTTTTTTCTTCTAATTTTTTAATTTATTTGTTCGAACGTATTTGGTATTATTTTGTAACAATTTCTATTTTTATTAAAAATGACAAGTGTTAATAAAAACTGCCGCACTCGAAAAAAACAAACGAAAAAAAAAAATACGTCGCGTGATTAAGAAATGCGGGTTTGACGGTTCGAAGTTATTACTGCGGTCGTTTATTAAATCTTAACGCAGTCATCGGAATTCTCGGAGAAAATGATCCCAGCTGGACTCTGATCTCAATTATCTCATTAATTGTCGAGCGTCAGTTCGCCGGAGCTTTATGGTTCTAATTTCATTATGCATCCCGATTTCGAGCTGAATAATGTTTAGTGTGTTCCTCGAATCACTGACATTGCCGCGGTTTGTACGAACGACGAATTGAAAATTATCCGCCACCGCGCGATCGTTTTGTAAGCGGTGTAATATCAAGATTTGTCCACATTTTTAAGCACGCGTATTTTACGTCACCTATGAAATATCGCGTCTGACCGCGGGGATAATAACGTAATTACATCGAGTCGAGGTCTTAAAACCGAACTAGGTGGTCGTTAATATTTTATTTCTCAAAATTTAGAAGCGAGGTGTGAAAGCAGCGCTTCGCTGCCGCTGCATTTTTTTCTTTTTCTTGTTTTATCAGCTCACGTACGTACAAATTTTCATACGCGAAGCGCCATCGTGTTAAATTGGTTCGCGGATTTAGGAAACGTTCTCCACAGTCAGGAAATGTAAAATTCTCGCAGCGCTACAACAAATTTATTCAAAACGATACGCATCTGCTCGTGGCGTGACGTCCGACGTCATCGGCAAACTCGTTTTCGACCGCTTTTGCATATAAAGATCACTTCATCAGACTCAAACTGCGTCCGCCCACGCGTTCGCCCACATGACCGATGATCGATGAACATTGTTGCGATTAAGCGGAAGATAAGTCGAGCGAGATAAGTAAGTTGTCATTTTCCTGTATTTCCACGCTTCAAAACTATTACGGTAATACTATACGAACGTTCCACTCGTTTATCAACATTTTTGACTCTACTGTATAGAGATGTAAATCGAGGCGGTGGTGGGCCTGGCCCTTTATTACGCGGTTAAATGAATTCAAAATTCAAAGGTGCGTAATTCAGCAACAAACTCATTCTCGAATTTTCTTTTTCGTCCTAATAAGTCGCGGTCGAGGGCGATGTTTTCCCGTTATCTGCGAACACTCTCTCGAAGCTTGTCCGACTCTCTTTTTGTGATTTTATTTGCATAGAGTCCATTACACGTTTTGAACGAAAGACGCGAACGAGGTCGAGCGCAAATCCTCTTTGACTTAATCCCCTTTTTGCAAAGAGAGAACACTCGTTCGCGTTTCCTCTCGCTCTTCGTTTTCGTTTCCGAGCTTTATATTTTGGCTTATATAAAATTGATAGTGGGAGGGCCCATTGCACCGCGGGGAACGCCAACGAATTGCCCGTCGAATTGCCGCTCCACGTTCTTCCATCAAACGCTGTCACTTTTTTTGCCTAATCGTTCATCAATAGTTGAAATTTACTTCGCTCCTTTTCCACAAAAAAAAATTGTTTAAAAAAATATATAATCGAAGTGCGAGCGTAAAACAAAACAAAAAAAAAAAATACAAAAAGAAACGTAAAGAAATCACGTCAGACTGAATTAAGTAAATAATAAATAAAAGTCCGTGTACTGTAAATAACCTGACTTTTTTTCTATTTTTTTACTTCTCGAATATTTATCATTCAAAATTTTTTGTCGTTGAAAACTCCTTAGTATTTATTTATTTATTTCGTTTCATTTTTTTTCGTAATATTTTTTTATTTTTTTATTTTTGAATTCTTGGTTCGAGTTTCGAGTTTCGCGATTTTCTTTCTTTTTCCCGCATTGTGTCAAGAGGGTTGCGTGACGTCACGACCCTTCGCGTGCGTCGTGTCAGCGCGCTTGCCCCGTGCATCGCTACCCGGGAATATCGAGCGGGGACGCGAGCTGAGGCACGTGCTCTTAGCTGACCCGACGGCCTTCTGTCGGTTTGCAGGGGGTTTCGACTGAGATGTGAGAAGCGGATATGGCCCGAATTAGCGGTATCCTGCGAATAAGACGAACTAACTTTTGCTTCCTCGTTGTCGTTTAAGCCTCGAGTCGACGTAGTTTAAGCCTACGAGATTAATTTAAAGATGGCGGTACCGAGTAATTTCGCGTTACTGCTTAGATTACTCGTTACTCGTTAAAGTACTTCGGCGTACGAAACCGCGATTATATCCGAAGGTATTTAATCGAAATTCTAGCGCGTGTCGGTTTTAATTCACGATGCAAGTACTGTATGAAAAAGCGAGGAAAAAACGCGTGAAGTCGCTGATATTAACGAATAATAATAATAAATAAGGAAAAAGTAATAATAAGAATAATATTAATAATAATAATAATAAATCTAATTCATTCACTCTTTTTCTATCATTGAGTGATGGAAGCTTCCTCTCTTCTTCAGCACGCGAGGTCGGAGCATCGATCGTGTGACGTCACGACAGTGACGTGCAAAGTGGCACGCGCCACACAGAATCCGCCACCGCAGTTTTCCAAGCTGGCATCGGGAAGAGTGTTTGTCCGTTCGGTCCGTGTACGAAAAGCGTGCGAGTCGACTTTACCGTTCCACCGCAGAAGTCCATGCAGACAGACGCCGCCTAACCAATGCAACTCCATGCACCAGTGAGTACGAGCCCGAACGCCACTTTTCCCGCCTGACCCCTGGGCAAAATGACGGCGGTCCTCCATTGCTCTTTGCCTTCTGGGTGTCCCCCACCTTCCATCCAGGGTAGAAGGAGCCTGACCCGCTTTTCTGCTGCGACTCAGAATCGATCGGGTCACGCGACCTCGTAGCATCTTGCACGTGATCCACCTTTTTCCTTTTTCTACCCCATCTTCGACCACCCCTCTGTCGCTCTCCTACGCCTTTCTGTGTCTCTCTCTCTCTCTCTTTTTCTCTTTCTCCCTCTCGCCCACTCGCCTTAGTCGACGGTAGTAAATGCACCTCGTTTTATTTTACACCCCTCTTTACCACGAAATATCGCTTTCGACGCTTTATTCGTTTTAATCAGTAAATTGCGTCTCGTGCAATCACCTTTCGATGCCGCGTTCGCGCTTTTCGTCGTTCGCGGATCCCTATAGTTCTGCCTTTTTTCACTCCGTCTCATCCTCCTTTCTTCGCCCGTCTCTCCTACGGGAGGTGGGGGAGCAGCCTTTGGCTCACTGCCCTGCATTGCACCATCAGGTGTTTCGTCCGCAATGCAGGTGGCCACAGCGGCTGATTTATTCTTTTTTTATTTCGTCGACTTTAGCGTCCTTTAATCTGTCCGCCGCCTAATTTATCGCGAGGTAGGTGGTAGGAATAGTCGTAGCGTTCACCGTCTCTCCCTCCGTTTCTGTCGCTCTTTTTAATTTATTTCCTTTTCGTACATCTACCTTCGTAATTGTGTTTCCACTCGTAATCGCGTTGGCCGAGACAGCTGTTTCCTCTTTTTTTTGTTTTTAATCTCGTTTTTTATTTTATCACTTTTATTTATTTTTTATTTTTTTCAAAAAAAGAAATTTATATCGATCTCCGAACGCGGGTGTGGAAAAGAGAGAGGGAGAGAGAGAGATTGAGAGAAAGAGAGCGGAAGAGAGAAAAAAATAGAGAGAGAGTAGTCGGTGCTGGTGACTGTGGTCGAGTGTGTCGCGCACGCGCCTTTGATTTCCTCGTCGTTGACACGAACGCTTGCCCTCTCGGGTCGACGCGGGTTGTTTTCGGAGCCACCCTCTCGGGATCCTAAGGAGGATTCTATTTCTGGAACACTCGCTGGCGCCCTCGCGATCTTTGAGGCTGGCGGCGACGTGACGTCACGCGCTCACTATCTTCGCACGCGCCAGGGTTGGAAGCCCCCCCGCCGAGAGAAAATTGCGTTTAAAGAAGAGCGTTCTCGTCGATGGCGAAGACGCGAACGTTGCGCTTCGCGTTTTGCAATCGACGACCGCGTGTTCGAGGGTCATCGTGATTTCTAACTTTTTGATATTAATTTCCGGTCCCTGAAGAAAATAACGAGCGAAGATCGCGAGCGTCGTATCAAATTCCTATTTCGAAAAAGAATCGAGGATTGTCGAGATAAAGCGAATTTTCATCTCGGGATTAAGCTGAGAAATAATTTTTTTTCTCTCGAGAGGCTAAAGAAGGGAGAGGCGATGAGATCGGTAAAACTGGGTTCGGATCGATACATTGCAGGTTCTTTTATTTTCCTTTTCCTTTTTCTTATGAATGGAGAGGAAGACGAAAAAGGTAGAATAAAAATATCGGAAACTCGATCGAATAGGCGTCTCGCGTTTATGCATCGTAATTGAAAAAGTAAACAAGCGAAGCTGGTTTTCCGTTTTTTGTTAAATCAAGTAACCCACATAAAAAGAATTTTTTTTTTTTGTCCAAACGCGCTTTGAAGTTATTTATATTGGAAAAATAACCGCGAGAAGGATTTTTCGTTTAATCTACGCCTTATATATTTTATCCCGAAATGCGCTTTTTCTCATCGCTCGGTCTCGCTTTGAATAATTTAACGATCTTTTACGGCCGAGTTTCGTCCACAATTAAGAATCTTATCGAGGTTGCGCAACTCGCTCACCATCCTCCTCAGCTTCCATCCCTTCTTTCTGCTCGCCTCGCCCTCGCCTCGCGCAGGTGCTACTTGACCCCTGAAATTTAATGCTGCCTCGTTCCTCTCGTTTCTCCCTCGTGCCAAACTTGTTTGCCCAGCGTAGCAAAGCGGAACGAATCGCCGAAGAGTCAGCGCTTAACTCGATATCGACGTTTTAGATACGCGAGAGAAGAGAAAAGTGTTTCGTCGAAACGATGGGTCAAATTATCAATTTTGCTAAATAAAAAAATGAAACGTTTTAGAAATTATTATTAGCTCGTTTCGGATAATTACGAAATACGTACGTATAAAGTAGCTAAATTTGCAGTCGCTGATCGATAACGTTGGTCGAAATCAATAACCGACTCGCTCGAACGCCCGGGTCTCCCTCCCCCACTTACCTCGCCGCCCGAGATACTTACTCAATAATTCGAACCGAGGTACATTATCGATCGTTCGCTTCGTTTAAAACGCGTCTTTGTCGGGGAAGGGGAGAGAGAAGAGAGAGAGAGAGAGAAACGCCGTTGTGTATGAGAAAACAACGGGAATCCATTTGTCTCGTCGAGCGCGTGACGTCATTTCGCCCTCGTTTCGGGCGAGTTACGGTAGTTGAAAAGCGGCTTTCCTGCGGGGCTGAGGCGCCTGCGTTTGAGTTTCCCCGCAGGAGGAACTTTAGACGCGGGATTTGATTTACGTCTATCGTTCGTTTCTTTTATTACGCGTTCGCGGTGGTTTTCTTTAGTTATCGTCGGTATAGTTTAAAGGTCGGGAGAATTAGCGAGCGCGAACGCGGGGATTAAGCGAGCGAGGTGCGACGGGAAGTAATATTTGTCGGTGTAATTTTATTTCAGACGCTGAACACCTGCTGAGACTGAGGATCAGCGGTGCCACGAAAAAAAATGGCGGCTGGTCCGAGGAGAAGAGAAAAAATCCCCACGTACGGAGTTTTTCTTCTGCTCGTCGTCGTTGTCGGCGTAGCGAACGGCACGTGGTCCGAAGACGACGAAGATCCTCTTCTGGTGCTGACGACCAAAGGATGGGTTCGAGGTCTCACTTTAACCGCTTTCAACGGCAAGAAAGTGGACGCTTGGTTGGGGATCCCTTACGCTAAACCTCCGATTGAACTGTTTCGATTTCGTCATCCGAGCCCGATCGACCCGTGGTCCGGCGTGTGGAACGCCACTCGGCTGCCCAATTCGTGTTTCCAGGTAAACGACACTTACTTCGGGGATTTCCCGGGTTCCATGATGTGGAATCCCAACACTCTAGTTAGCGAGGACTGTCTCTACATCAACGTGTGGGTGCCGCGACCGCGACCCAGTTCGGCGTCGGTGATGGTCTGGATTTACGGCGGAGGTTTTTTCAGCGGGTCGTCCACGCTCGACATTTACGACCCCAAGGTGCTGGTGTCCGAAGAAAACGTCATCATCGTTTCGATGCAGTATCGCGTCGCGTCGCTCGGTTTCCTCTTCCTCGACCGCGAGGATGTTCCGGGAAACGCGGGAATGTTCGACCAATTGATGGCCTTGCAATGGGTGCACGACAACATCGCTCGGTTTGGCGGCAACCCGCACAACGTGACGTTATTTGGCGAGAGCGCGGGTGCCGTCAGCGTCAGTCTTCATTTATTGTCTCCGTTGAGTCGAGATTTGTTCAGCCAGGTAAATTTTAAGAGTCGACAATTGCCTAATAAAGCGACGGTTAATTTTATTCCTAAATCGAAAGAATTTAATTTATATACGTTTCTTGGCTCCTACGAATTAAGTTAAATGGATAGGGTGGGTAGGCTGTAGGCGTACCGCGAGACACGCATGCGCGTTCGCGAGTTGCTCCGATGTGATGCGATGAAGATTGTCTTATCGATTTCCCCTTCAATTTAGTTGACGTTTTAATGGTTCAATTCTGCACTCAAAAAAGAGATCCTCGTGCGCGAATATTTAATTAGTACCCTAAGCTGCACATTTTTCT
>JAQIWS010001364.1:0-11830 GCA_034696085.1 Stigmatogaster subterranea | reverse complement strand
AGATAGAAGAAGAAAAATTTCTGCAGTAACTATCATACAAAGTTTAATTTCATGCTTTGTGACACAAACATACTGTATGCTTGTATTAGTGATACAGATGAAGAATATGGTTATAATAATTAATAATTGATTAAGTTTTCAAAATTAATTTTTCGTCCCATGTTGTTGTTGTAATCATACATGTATTCTAATTGCTTTCGGTCAGGGAATAAATTAGACTTCTTAAAATATTCGGGGACGGTCGGGGGCGGGGAGCAAAATTCTCCCCGTGTCAGTCTCTATTGTGGAGGATTTGCAGGAGAGATTAGTTTCTGAAATTCTGCACGCTCAAAAGAAGTTCGTGAATATTTACAGTTAATTTTTAAATATTTTCTGGACAACAAGCATTAAATGTTTACAAGTTATCGTTTATTTCAATTCCAAAATTATAACAAATTAAGTTTAAGGTTAAACTAGTTTTCACACGGATAATTGCAATTATTCCTAAATCCCCGAAAACAATGTCAAGTTTCTACTTAAACAATACGGGGAAAAGTTGAAAAATTATCAGTTAAGGTTAACAGTTTGCTTGATTTGTTTAGCGTGAAATTGGGAATTAATTTCTCCGTAAATTAGATTTATCAACGAGATCTGGGCACTGCTTTTCGAAGGTGTCGTAAAATTAAGACGTCTTAACGCCTATTCTTTAACATGGGAAAAAATTGATAACGACGTCGTAAAACCTTAAGACAGCTTTGAAAATCAGGGCCCTGTTCTCGAATCCTCAGTTTGTTACGCATAACTGTTAAAATTTAACTATTTATCGTAGTTTTAATTTTTCTTTGAATAGAATTGTTTCAGTGCTGACACAGGTAGAAATTTTATTCAAATTTCAAAACCGTATTTTTGAGGATTAATTCAAAAATTTGAGCAATATTTTTGTTGGTTTTTGTCCAAAGTTTGGTACACATTGTAAATTGATTATTCAAATTGATTAATAGTCAATTTTATAATTTTTTACTTATTGCAGATGTTTGTGCAAAACATGTACGGTCGAAGCAAAAAAATCTGATAAGCATAACCGTACATTTACACATTCCGTCCGAATGATTTGTATTAGTAGAGCAATATTTTAGCTCTGCGCTTTTGCAGTATAAAAATATACTGCAGATGTAACATTACGATTAATGATTGTGGTTTATTACACCACGTCAAATCAATCACAGCGATTATGCTGAAGTATTAATTAAACAGTTATTTTTGAAGTCAGAGTTTTGCCGAAAATGTTTGTCGTGTGTTGAGGAAAAGTTCAGTATATTCCGTAACCACGTCCGAAACTCAATTTTTGATTACAACATTGTTAATTATTGCATATTTAATCACTGTAATATAAAATCTTCCTTGAGTTGTAAGTAAATTGTAGAGAATATTGAAATCAATGGGTATAGTTGATGCAAGAGACAATATTTACTCTTATATTTTTCCTAGCTTTATTTCAACGCGGATTTCAATTTTAATTCACGCTCAAACTTTAATTTTTACTGCTATTGACGTCATGCACCCATGATACTTTTCGCAGTTTAAAAAAGTTGATAATCGAGTAGAAGTTGGCTTCTCCGCGATGTTCGAGCTGTGTTTCTAATTTTTGACGCGGGGAGCGCTTTGGTAGTGCAATCCCATCGCGCACTGCGCGCCTCGTTTCCGTTCGAACGCGAGTGAATTTTTCTCGTTGGCTTTTACTTCTTCATTTTGATGCGTGTTTTAAAATAACGTGAGAATCAGGCTTTAAATTGTTGCAAGAATGCTTTAGTTTTAATGTAAGATGTTCAATAGCGAAAAAAAAATTTATCAGCTCCAAAGTTTTTTTTTTTATGTGGTATGTTTCAAATTAGGGTTACAGCAGTACTGTACTTCAAATGTACAAAAATGGCGTTTATGGGTGTGGGGTAGTTTTTTAAGGCTTGTAAGGTAAAGATTTGTCGATTTGAGATATTTATTCACTAAGAAAATTGATCTAAATCGTCAAAGTTTTGTCTCCCGCTCGAAATAAAGTGGACAAAAATGGCGATATTAAACCTGGTATTTTTATTAAGGCCTGAATTGTGATGGTTACTACGCCACACAATTTTCCACATATTATTTTGCGAGTGTAATTTATAATTTGCTGCATTATAAATCGACGGCACTTAAGTTTGTGGAATATAATTGTCGTATTTTTTGTTTAATTACGAAAAATTTATTCTTAAAATTTGCAACAGTTGGTGCTCAAAAGTTTTTTTCGAAAAGATAGTTGAAAATGTCTACAAAGATGGTATCGTAGTTTCCATTTAATTATAACTATGTATAGCTGTGTATAGTGCATTTCATGTTTGTAACGCATTTATAAAGGGTATCAAGTAAGCACCGGTGTAGAATTTTTTAAATTAGAAATTAATTTGTATTTTGACCCGTCTTTTGATTCTGCTATATTTTAATGTGTTTGAATTAATAAATCTTAAATTTAACGCGTGCTAATTTTCACATCTTGCAATTAGGTATTTGTCGTTGTGATAGTTTTATGTGAATTTATTGTTAATTATATTTTACGCACAAATTTTTAAGGAATTTGTTTTGCAAATGTAAAACGCAAATTTATTACTTAATATTTCGTTATAAAATAATTGTACCGTAATGTTGATATTAGTAGATGCTGGATTCTGTTGGTTGATATTTGCAAATTACATGTAGAAAAACTCAATTGGAATGTTTCACGAGTGTTTGTTGAATCCGTCCAAACGTGTTATCATGAATGAAAAATTAAAATCCAGTAAATGTACACAATTTTGTACTGCCCAATTGAATGTTTGACATTGTGTAAAACTTGTTGCAACATTCACGGTAAAATATTTAAAAAATTGAGAAACGCACATTACCTTATGTTCAGGTATGTCGAACTCACGACATTCTTATCAACCTGTATTTCACGGCGTTGACGCAGATGCTTAGAAATTGTTCTCATTGGGTTCAGAAGACACTTCTCTGTCGTAATTCCATCGTTGGAAAAGAAATTTTGCAAATTTCTCGGCTATAAAAAAGAATGTTTTGTTGTTTAATTACAACCAATTATTATAATAAAATCAGCTCAAGCAAAAATAGTTACAAAATAAGCACACAAATTTAAGAAACAGTGCACAGATTGTAAATTTGTATTTTTATTTTACGTCTTCATTTGACTTTAACTCAATTCGTACGTTAAATACTCCGCGTAATTTCCTGTGCAAATTGTTTTACTTTGCTGGTCCATTACCCTGTAACATGTTTTGTTTGTGGACTCACCAACTGCGGCATTTTTCAGGAACGTAACGTAAACTCTGGGGTTGGCAAGGGATTACTATAATTTTTTTCTTGTAATAATTTAATATTACTCAGTAACTTAACGATTCAGTTTCCTTAATGTCTTGGATGTTTGAAACACCAGATTTGAACCACAATTCGAATTTAATGTTTCACAGTTTTTAATATCGTTTTAATAATTACCTTAATTTTAAGCACATGTAGTTGTAGAAAGATGAGGATACTGTATTTCGTTTTAATACTACTTACTGATTTGCAACAAATTCTCAAAAAAGTCACTAAAAAATTGAGATAATGTTTTATTTCCCGTTACCTGTCGATATTGCTTGAGAAAAAAATTTTCTAATGTTTCAGCTTCTTTAATTAAAGATTCACTAGGACAAGTTAAGTATCCTCTAGACACGCGTGAAATCCAATCTGGAGCATTGCTTCCTAATTTGATTTGCCTGATTTTCGAGGATGATTCTGAGTATTTTGTTTTGAATCGAAATGCAATATAGCCAGCTAAGTATTTAAGACCTTCAGAATGAATCTCATCTCTGATAACTTCGTTGAATAATTTATCAGTTTCCACTACACGTTCTTCAGTACATACAGGCAAATTTGAAACAAAATCACTGCCAGCTACTCCCGTCTCCTCGCAGCAAAAGTTTTCGCTAACGTCAATATTTGTAAAAAAAAATTGTGAGTAATGCAACGGGATCAACCTCATGCAGTATCAACGTGTATTAGTGGATCCTGTTCCACTAATCCAAGCTGACCCTGAAATTTGAACACGTTCGCTTATTGAGTCATCAGCACCTAATGCCACCAGCTCATTTCACGGATGCGCAGGTCGCTCTGATTTTATACTCCCCAGTGAGCACACCTTCTATTTTTCCACCATGATAAATTCAACCAGAACAGTTTTGGCAGTTGATTTATCCTCAAATTTGGAATGAGTTAAAGGTGAAATTTTATACAAATTTCGTATTTTCTTCTTTTACCATAATAGTTTCAATGTGAAAATTCAAACTACATATAGTGGTTATTGCCTTTGTGGTTTACTTGTCGTTTTCACAAAAATTCCAGTTATTAGTTGAAAATGATGAGTTAAAGGCACATTACCAGAATTTGCAGAATTACATCGAAAATTGTTTTTGCCAGTACATTAGACACGTGGCGCAATGCAGGCAGTAATTGCTGTATTGCATGTGACAGACAGTGGGTCGGTCACAGTTTGACAGTAATTTACGGAAATAACAATTTTTTGATTACATATTTCTACATAATTTTAACATTTTCCTTGGGTTGCTATACCGTTTTTAAAGTTTTTAAATAACTGAAATAGTAATTGCAAGGTCTAGAACGCCCGTAGTATATCCTTGTTTTCGTTATCACCAGTATCCTGTTTTTGTTTTTAAATTGGAACTGTTTTAATGTACTTTTGTACCACTGCAGTATTAATTTTTATTAACCAGTTTTTACAAAATGTATTTAAATTATACTGGTGCGTTATTTTTCTGGATTATTATATACAGCGTCATTTTAAAAATGTGGATTTTTCAATGCTCAATTGGTGCATCTTGTCAAATTGAGTTGTAAAAATTAATTTTACTACTATAGAAAATTTAATTTTTAGCTTTATAATACAACTGGTGGTAGAAATCACTTTTGAGTTTGGTTCAAGTTTAATCCGAGCTCAAACTGACGTTTTATTATTTATTGACGTCATCTTCGAGTAGAAATTGGCAGGGTTGTGACCGCTACCGCTACAAATAGCGGCGCTACGTGAATTTGGCCCATTTCCGGTAGCGCCGCTATTTTCATGGATGTAGTAGCGGGCAAGTAGCGACGCTACAAAAAATTAAAAATAGTGTGTTGCGCTACCGCTATTTTTCAGGATTTGGAATAAATTTTTTTAACGTTATGTTGCAATTGTTTGTTTATTTATTAATAATTTTTGTTCCACTTAGTGCTGAACAGAGAAGTGGCGATAATTTAGTTTCATAATTTTGAGAATTAAATAGAAAATTGCTTTTTTATCTTTGAAAAGCACGTGATGTTTTTGGTTTTTCGGTAGCGGAAAATAGCGGAATGTAGCGAAAAAGTAGCGCTGACAGCGGAAGAATACTGTACTCATTTTCTCTCGGATGCTGTAAATAAATCATTTGTTCGCAAAATTGTCATTATTTTTACTTAGAACGAAAAAAAAAATTGTGCGGAAGTAAACGTGTTTTAAGTAAAAGTTATCTGTGTGTTCCACAGATCTAAAAAAAATTTTTTAACTACTCCTAAACATGTTACTTAGTTAAATAAAAACATTTTTCTATCAGAAATTCCTCTTATTTTTGTAGTGATTGAAATTTGACTTACCGTTTCTCAGATGCAATGAAATCACACACACTACTTTGCTTTCCTCGTTCGTTTTGATTTTGAATTAATACTCACCCCTATAACAATTAGCGAATGAGTAACACCAGAAATTCCGTAGGCTGTTATTTTCCCGCATGGGGGATTAAAACACTTTCGTAGTTTGAAATTTTGTAATTTTCACGAGAAAATCATTGAAAATTTAGCATTTTCTCCACCAAAACACCAAAAATTTTAATACTGTACCTAAACGAAAAATGTCCGGATTTTGGAAGGTACCGGATTTCGGAAGTCCGGATTAGGGGTGTCCGACCTGTAGCAGTAGCGGAGAAAAGAAAAGTAGCGGTAGCGTTAGTAGCGATTGTCTAAAATTTCTGGTTGTAGCGGTAGCGGTAGTGCGCTATATTTTTTGGTAGCGGTCACAACCCTGGAAATTGGCTTCTCCGCGATGCATTTTGTTGAATTTCTAATTTTTGACGCGAGTGGATTTGTCATGCTGGCTTTTCCTTCATTTTGATGCTTGTTTTAAAAAAGATAATGTTAGCATCCGGGTTTAAATTAGTGAAAGAATGCTTTACTTTAATAGTAAGGTGTACAACGGCGGAAAAAAGCGAATTAGTTCTCGTAATAGGCAGCGTAAATAACGTAGGCTTAAATTAGGGTTACCGCACTTCAAACATACAAAAATGGGTTTATAGGTGTGAGATCGTTTTTTTAAGGCTTGTAAAATAAAAATTTGTCGATTTGAAATACTAATTCACCAAGAAAAAATGATCTAAATCGACAAATTTTTATTTCACTTATTACACAATTTTGTAAATATCATTTTGCAACATGCATTACTTCCCCACTACCTTTGTGAGAAATATAATTTGTATTTTACGTTCACGGTAAAATCCTAGTGTTTGAATCGTCAAACGTGGACTTTATATTTTAATGATATATCTTTACATTTTGTGAAAATTACTTTGGTATTCTGAAAGGGTTTTCGCATTTCATGAACGATTTTAGATGACGTTTACAATTGAACGAGATTTGCTTGCATTGACAAAAATATTTAGTAATTTATTTCTCCGGTTGAGTGATGCTTTTCTCGTTTTTCAAGCTAATTTGAAATTATTATCGTAGTTGAAATATTGAATTATAACATAAATTACTACTCAGTACGTTTGTGGGTGTTACTCATTGTAACGATGTTGTTGATGACTATATTCTCCGTTACATACACGTGTGGACTTTGTAAATCCAAAAAAGAAGTTTCGCTAAAACATTTGCCGAAATCCTGTAATTGTTGCGTTAGAAAAATTATGTGAGTTGTGTGTCAAATTAGGATTATTGAATTGAAAGTTTGAATCACTCTGTGATTAAACTTTTACTTTTATGCCGTTCTGCATTGACATATCGTTTTGTTGAATTTACGTTTCAATCCACGAGATAAAATTTTTGCTATTTGTTTATACTCCGTGTGAGTTTACTTTGTTATGTTATAATCCTGCCTGTAATTTATATTTCTTCTAACAGAAAACAATATAACGAGAGATATATTATGAAACGAGCACACAAATTTACAAACTGCGCACGGGTTGTAAATGTGTGTTCTTATTTTATGTCTTCATTTGACTTTGACTCATTCTGCGCTCTGCAAGCATTGCCCAGAGCTAATCAGTTTGTTACATTTTTGTTTAAATTTTTCGCTTACAGTAAATATTTGAGATTAATTTACAGGTTTGCAGAATTGAATGAACTGGATTGGTTTATACAATTTTACAATAAATACCGGTATGCAATCGTCGACGTCGAAAATATTTATAAATTTGTCTGAAAAAAATTGTTAAAATCGTACATACACGAGTATTGTAATTATGGTTGTGTGTAAAATTGTCGTTTTCATAAAAATTCCAGTTATTAGTTGAAAATGATGAGTTAAAGGCACATTAACGTGTCGTGTTTTGAAAGTTTAAGCAATATTCTTGTTTGTTTTTATCCAAAGTTTGGTATGTACTGTAGAATGTAGAGTAATTTTTTAACCGCGTCTATCGCTTTGTTCGAAATCTAACATTTTTGCGTGTAATTTTTGTTTTCTACGTATCCCAGGTTTGCAGAATTACATCCAAAATTGTTCTTGTCACTACGATAGACGATTGGTGCATTACAGACAGACGTTTTAGAGTTGTAATTTTAGATGAAATGTCCATTTTGTCTTAACCAATTTTCGTGATCACGAAGTCGGGAAGGTTTTTTCCACGAATACGTCATTTCAGTTACGAAAATTGTAACTATTTACTACAATATCTTGTAATTTGTAAAAGTGTAAGGAACTGAAATAATAATTTCTGGATTTAGATCACCAGTTCTGGTTTGAACTTTGTATCATTGTGATGATGGTGTTAAATTTTTTAAAATGTACTTCAGTTATGCTGCTGGGGTTCTTTCCTGGATTATTTTAAAATTTTGTACACTTCAGTAATTAAGAAGCGTAATTTAAGACGTCGAATTTTCAGTGCTAAATTAGTTGGTTCGTCTTGTCAAATTGAGTTGTAAAAATTAATTTTACCGCTAATTTCAATTTTTAGATTTATAATATGGTCGTCAGTTACTGCGCGTCTCGTTTTCGTAAAAAAAAATGAAAATGTAATGTTTATGTACAGGTGTGGGATAGTTTTTTAAGGCTTGTAAGATAAAGATTTATCGACTTGACATATTTATTCGCTAAGAAAAGTGATCTCAATCTATAAATTTTTGTCTGGTGCACGAAGTTAACTGGACAAAAAATGACGGTGTTAAACCTGAAATTTTATTAAGGCTTGAATTGTGAAATTTGCTACTCCGTAAAAACTCCGTATGAAAGGATCAATACTTCGATTATTTATTCTGATCATTTAATGCGAATTATATTGTATTTTCCACAATTTTGTAAATATTATTTTGCTCGTGTAATTTGTAATTAGCTGTGCTGTGCTATAAATCTGGAATCTAACATTTCTATAGCAATTTGTGATAAAAGATTTAAGTTGGTGTTTACAATTGTACGTGGCACAAATGTTGAGTATTTATATGCATGCTAATTGTTTAAAATACTTGTTTATACAGGGGTGTCCAACCTGCGGTGCGATGTTAAATTTTCATCACTCATTTTTTTAAATAGTCACAGAATTAATTTGACAAAACAAAAACACCGTCTTTTAGGGTTGGAAAGTTATCCTAACTAAATCCACTAATTTTCAAAAACTAAATTTTAATTGTACTGTTTGTCTTTTGCCCACAATTTGTACACTAAATTCGTAATTTTAAATTGGAAAGTGCGTATTTTAAGCACAAATAGTTGGACGTTTCGTATTAATTTCAACTGATTCTTACGACATTTTCTTGTTCATTTGTTGCAAAAATATCGTTTGTATTTCACACAATGTCAAATGTTTGAATTTCTCACATACAGGTATCTGGAAATTAATTTGTTTAGATGTGGAGAAAGGTTGGCTAAAATTTTAAATTGCCCTTTGAAAATTATAATGTCGTCTACAGATTTATTACGTACAATATTATTACCTACAATTACTGTATTGGCATTTGTTCTCCGTAGTCTTTGCGATCGCGTATTTTTTACAGTCAGTAAAGCACTTCAAATCCCAAGGAAATTGTTGTGCAAGTACTGTATGTTGATAACTTTCTTCAAACCGTGCTAGGTTGGTTATTTTGTCATTTTAATTATAACATCAATAATAAATTTGTCTGAAATATGGTAGTGGTAATGTTGAAATTAGTAGACTGTTTTCACTAACAGTTATAATTTCTTTGAAAACGCAATGTTTATTTATTACTGGAATATCAATTCTTAGCTTGTACTGATTTTTAAGAGATGAACCGAGACAATTTCGAAATGTTAAAGTGTGGTATTAACCGCACATGCATCAAAACTAATAATGTTCTTTTTTCTTTATTTTGTGTGTCGCCCGATGACCTCGATGCTTGGGTGACGTTAAACTCACAGTACTTTCTCACAGATTAGAGCTACCGAAGTTTTGTTTGTGTACAAATGCACATATACAGTAAGATTTCAAGAGATTTGTTGGTAACAAATTTAACAGTGATTTTTTATTGTGGTGCAGTTTTGTTTGCATGCCACAGTTTCATCCCCTTTCCTGCCAATTGGTGATATATACTGATGTAGTAGATTTCAGTAATTTATTAGTTTGATGCGTTGTTTGATTAATCTGACTTGCTTGTTTCAAATAGAATTTTGTCTCAGAATCGAGAAACTTACTTGTAGATGTCAAAGTTATAACCACACCAGAGTAGGTGGGCCGTCTTATAATCGCAGACAAAACAATTCTTTTGCGTTGATAAAACACAGCTTGGCGACTTTTTTGTTGAAAAGCACTTGGTATCATGAGAAATGAGAAATCACTAAAGAATGAACTACAGGCACTTACGAACTCGATAGGGACGACAAAATGTTAGTAAGTCGATTTTGGCTAAAACGACGCTAGGATATTTTGTTCGTAAGTCGTGACAAACGTTGCAAATTTTAATGATTAAATTACCATATTCAGGAAGGAATGAAGTAACAATAATCATATTCTAAATTTGTTTTGTGGGAAAAAAGGTCATTTCTTTTCTTGCAATTTTCTCATCAAATTCTTGAATATTTCATTTTCAGTGACAGTTGCTGAAAAAGAATTTATAGCGTGCTAAATTTATTTTAGTTTCTGATTGCTGTATTCTTTCTATACCGTCTTAGCGGCTTAAAATTATCCGCTGTATAAATTTTTTGCCACCGTTCTATAAAGTTTTCAGTGTAATTATTTTGTTACGTCAACAAGAATTTTAATTTTAATTCACGCTCAAATTGAATTTTTATTGTCACGAGAGACCCACAATGCTTTCCGTGATTGAAAATCATTGATGGTCTAGTAGAAGTTGGTTTTTCCGCGATGCTACGAGCTGAGTTTACAGGTTTTGGCGTGAAGAGAGGAGCGCTTTGGTAGTGCAATCTCACTCGTCATCAAAGTGTGCTGCACTACAATTCAAGTGACAAGTGGTAAGGGCTCACAAAAATCTTTGTCTGCTACTCCGGAAATATTTACTGTTGGATATTGTTTGTTGTCGTATGTTAGTTATTGGTGCTGTGAACATTTTGCTTGTGCATCAATTTGTGCTGTATCTGTCCTAGTTTATAGTTAGTCGAATTAGTAAATTTAAAATAATTACGTTCCATAATATACAAATTCGTCATCGTAATGATATCTTGAAAAAACAAATTTTATGCCGTATTTTTTTTGCATATTCTGATTCGTTTCGATCTACTGAGTTGATTTACCACGTTTTTTTCGTGATCTGAGCGTTAATTTCGCCCCAAAAAAATTATTTTCAGTCTAAACTTTCACCGGTTTTGATCCGGTGTTTTAAAAACTAAATATTGCAGTTGGTAACACTAGAAATTTGTACATCAAGTGCGTGTTTTTTCGAAAAATGGCCAAAAATTTTGATGCTCATTTTGTTACATTGTCGGATGCACATTACCTTCCTGAACATCACTAAAGTCGTGGTTTTGCTCTCAGTGCCCCCGTTTTGTAGAAAAATTTAATTTACGAAAATATCAAAATTCCTCACCGTAATTTTTTACGGTGCAGAGAAAAATTTATTTTTACGCAAATATCAAGATTCCTCCTCACCGTAATTTTTTACGGTGCAGAGAAAAATTTATTTTTACGCAAATATCCTCACCGTAATTTTTTACGGTGCAGAGAAAAATTTATTTTTGCGTAAGTAATAAAATTCCTCCTCACCGTAATTTTTTGCTCTGCACAGTAAATTTCCTTTGGGCGTTGTGGGTTTTATTTAGTTCCTACCAGTGTATACCGTGTTTCTCCCAGTGTATGTCGTGTTTCTCCCAGTGTATATCGTGTTTCTCCCAGTGTATGTCGTGTTTCTCCCGGTGCACCAGATTGCTCCTTACAGCAGTTTCGAATTTTGATTTGTTGAGTAAGTTGCTCCTTACAGCAATCTAGATATAATAATGCGATTAGCATATTAAGTAACACTGTTTAATAACAAAAAATATTTTAATTGGCACAATTACGAATCTACATTCAAATATGCGACCTTAAACTTGAAATACAGTGTAATTTATTTTGAATTAACAATTAAATTTATATTTAAATGTAAA
>JAQIWS010001363.1:0-11833 GCA_034696085.1 Stigmatogaster subterranea | reverse complement strand
AAATCAAACTCCGTTATTGTGATAAATAATTCATCTTCCATACAACATTGATAGGAAAGCGGGTGATGGAGAGAAATACAGTCTGATCCACAACAACTAACTGAGCGAGCGTCCATTTCTCTAATAGACGTCGTTACTCTAATCAGCACTTAACACGTTCGTCACTTCGTACACGTTTCGAAACACTTTTAACGACTGCTAGACACTAGACGCAATTTACAAATCCAATTGAATTTAGCAAAATTTCACACGCAGTTAAAAATAGCGGGGAACTTATCCTTAGATGACACATCACTCTGGTTCTATCTAACAGACGGTTTTTGTGTTCTTTTTCTATTTTTATTTTTATTAATTCTCGTGACAGTTATCTTTGCCATCAGGAACGCTACACGAGTAGGAGTAATGATTTATTGATCATCGCAATTGATGACAAATGAACTGCCATTAAATCAACGGGTACCAACAACGTTCCCATGACAACCCTGGCACAAGCTGAGTTCAACTCATTTCTCCACTGTAACACAAATTGCTTAAATGATGATTCAAGGGCAAATATAAAAGACAAATCAAATAAAAAAAACATCGTCGTCATTATCAACGTCTCAAAAGAAAATAAAAACCCTCACCATGTTTATTCAATCTATCATTAAAAATATCCTTTGTCGTACTAACGTTACGACTCACGTTTTTTCCTCGTCGTCCGGAAATTATTAATTTATCTTTTATTTTTTTTCAAATACCAACTTAAGAGATTCGTCTAGAGATTGAGACAGCGAAAAATCTATTTTTTCCCCCTCGAGTATGGTCGAATCGTTCTCGTGGTCAACGGTGGCGTCGGATATGAAGGGCGGTCCGTTCATAAATTATGGACGAGGCACACAAATTTCTAGCGCTGCTTTCGTGTGTGATCGAGTAAAGAGATCTCCCCGCTCGCAATTTAACTTATCCACCCTAGGGTGTGGGTGAGGCCCGGCCCCAGACGACCTTTTTCTCTTCAACCAGAACCTTGGACACCCACGAGGAAAAAACGCGGCTCGGGTAACGCATGACTCTGCGTAAATTCGCGTACAATGGCGCGGGAGAACACTTTTATCGTGAAATTACTGTTGGGAATAGTACATATATATAAAAATTTTCTAACTTAACTTTTTCTCTTACTCCCTCCACTTTCCCCTAGCGTCCACCGTGCGTGAAGATATTTCAAGTCGTAGGAGACGACATTGACAGAATGAACGATCACCGGACAATGAAAAGTCGTTTTGTTTACCTGTTCAACCAACTTTTATCTCTCCCTCTTTCGAGTGGGGACGCGACAAGTTGGCCGACCACCCACGAAAAACCACAACACCTCAACCATTTTTATGGAGTTGGCGTCGCGTTCGTTTAACATTCCTTTCGATTCGCTCCAAAAAACTGTGACATGCGAGTAAAGATAATTTCCCTAAGCACTTGTGTACACAAAAATAACTTTTTACTGTGGACCATGCGCAAAATGTTGACGAAGTTCTTTTCTCTGTTGTTGTGACAAGCCGTCGGAAAGGTTTTTCACTTTTATAGCTTTAGCGTAAATGGAAAAGTCAGATCCAAACACCTCGGGTTCTTAAATCGATTCCCTCCGCCATTGGCCACCTGGGGGCGAGGGGAGTTTTAAGCGTTTCCAACTGCAGCGTGCCACGTGACTAATCCACTTCAAAGCCAAAATAATATTTTCAAAGTCCTGCCTGCTACACTCACCTCATCAATATTATTCCAAGCGAACAAAAGTGGGAGACGGGCTTCCAAGTAGAGAGCCTCTCTTCTCACGCCACGCCACAACGTGGTCGACAGTGCAAACATTTATCAAACACGAGTGACAATTAAGTACTCTCTCGCGCCACAACGAGGGCTGTTATTGATTGACAAACGTCAACCGAAAACACGAGCGTCGAGAAAGTCATATTTATAAATGTATACCACTCCTCGTTTCAAATTTAAAACCATAAAAAAATATTGAAGGGGGAAAAGGTCGATAAAATTATTCTCGGTTCTCATACTCAAAACTATAATAGTTCATTAAAAATACCTGTTTGGTATCGACAGGGAAACGTTGCTGATAGCAACGGGGTGAGAGATAAAGACATGCAGACAGGTCGGGAATGCTTCGCAAAATAGCTTCACCAGCGTAAAACAACGCAACAACAAAACATAAATTGAGGTGGAAAGGGTTAAGTTCCTTTCTAAATAACTCATTCAAATAGACTAGGGTGTGGACTTCGAAGAATTCAATGAAAGGAAAAAAATTTGGCACTCCTTCAACTTTGCGGAGACATTCGTGGTTTATATCACGCTCTTATTTTACTATTTTTTTTTATACTCTCACTCCCCATCTCTCTTTTTTTTTAATGGATCGTGTTTTGACAGGCACAGGTGTTAAGCATCTAACGAGACACGTTGAAGTTATTTGTCACTTTACGCCCCATCACACTCACTCCGCAATGAAGAAGATGCTCCCATTACATGCACAACAAGTGCTACTTGATGGCACTAAACAACATCGGCTTGTCTATCAACTCGCATTTTTCTTCACACAGTTTGCATAAATAACCTCTTAATCCGCATTTATCGTGATAATTTCAACCCCGATCAACGATCAACGGCTCAACGCCGCGTGAGAAACGAAAACTGGTATACCTTTTTTATTTTTCATTTATTCTTGCATTTTTAAATTTGTTATTAGTTTTCTTTTTACATTTAACTTTTTTAATTCCTTTTTTTGTTTAATTATTATTCTTTTTTACGATACAGCGTGTTGCACCCACTTGCATCCTGTTTACTACATCGACTGACTTTATACCACCAGAGGGCTCTATTGTCATGTCGCCACTCCCCCTCGATTTCCATTACCTTTCACCTAACATCGCGCACCTGGTGCTCGTGGAACCAATTATCACTCCCAGCAAGAATAAAAGCTGATTGCGACCAAAAGTGTTTTGTACGTAATATTTCAAGATGGAAAGAACACGAGCCAAGGTCAACGACCTTCGCCCGTTTCACAAACGCAGCTGCAAACGCCATTTCCCAAACCAGACCCCACAAAGAACGCTTCTTGCTTACATTCGCGCGATAGGGTTACGCTAACATTAAACTTTCCCTTCCCTTCTCTCTCTTTACTCTCGCCATAAAAATCTCGTCTTGTTTATTTTCAAAATCTGCTTGGCTACTGCTCGAAAAAGAATCTCCTCCAAAATAGAAAAAAGGAAGGTTATAAAATTTTTTTTTTTTTTACCCAGATGGAGTTCGGGCAAAAGCGAATGCGAATAACACACACCACTACACTAATCACCTTTAAATCACAGCTTCAACCAAACTGACGTCACGTTCGTGTTTTTATAATGACTGGTGTTTTTGGCGCGAATGAACTCTTCTTCCCGTTTTTCTGTCGTTGACTAATCGTATTTCCAAATATATTAAAAAATTAAATTGCAGTAATTTCGCTCTTCGCTACTAATAAAAACTGTCAAAAAACTAAATTACCAAACAACTAATATCTTTTACCCAAAACAAATCTTTTTTTTCCTATTCACCACATTCCCGTATAATTTTTCAGTTACAAAAAAGAAAGGGTAAAGGATTCGTCTCCTTTACTCCATAAAAGATTTTTGTTTTGAGAAAAAAAAAACACATCTGACGTCGTTCCGCGCTTTTAAAACGCAACACCAAAAGGGTAGCGGTCTACGCTCATAAAAACAGAACACTAGATTCATTAAAAACTCGTTCTTACATCACTCGCATCTCGCTTCAAAATGGACTACGCATCACATCAACATCGACTCGTAAAGGGCATGAAAAAAAAGCAATGAAGACGAATTGCAAACTTACCCGAGAGAAAATCCAGGAACAAAAACTCTTCTTTCTCCGTCAGCACCGACGGCCAACTCTTGTTGTTTTTAATGGTTACTATAGCAGCGTATCACACACGTGAAGAACAACAAGGTGATAGCAAACGAGCCGTCCATAAATCCCACCGAACAAAAATCCAGGCCCCCATAAAAACAAAAAAGCCGAGAAGACCGACTGCACTTAAACAGCTCCCGCGGGACTTCACGCGAGCAAACGCCGCTCGTGAGAAAACGTGGCTTCGAACCAACAACAACAACAACAGCGAAAGCCCAGGAATTTCGTACTTGAGCTGCCTCGTTTGCCGGTTACGAAGGCCACTTTGAAAAATAAATAAATAAATTCAGCAAAAAATAAAATAAAAAATAAAATCATAAAACTTCACCAACGCACACACACACACACACACTCACATCCACCACGCACGACAACAACAACAACAACAACAACCACCACAGCTTAAAGTCGGAGACTCGAAGTCAAAACTCAACTTGTTGCTCAGAGTGGCACATGGAACGAAATAAAGTGCGCGCGGGAACGGGAAGGAAAGGCTCACCATCGGCGGGGGAGGGAAGACAGGAGATGTCCGTGTGTTGCACACGGCACGCGTTCCTCATCCATGCATACAACCGATGCCCGTAGGCCGAGCCTAATTACTCGCGCGCTCGCTCGAGGCCTTTTCCCGCCACCGTCAACTGCGCCGAGAGGAAATGACGTCACGCAGGAAATGAGTGCCGAGTAAAAAAAAGAAAAAGAAAAAATAAGAAAGAAAAAGGGTTGGTGGTCTTTCCATCAACGTCAGATGCAAATTTTTTCATCGCTTTTTTTTTTATTTTTTTATCTTTTTTAATTTTTCATTTTAATTTGACCACTGGAGTAATTTAAAACGCAAATTACTTCGCGTTTAATTTTTGATTAAAATTTGTAATTTATTCTAAACATGCAAACGTTAGTTTATTTATAAACCGATCAGCAGCCGTTTAGAAAATTTTAAAATTTTAATTTCATATTACAAGTGCAATTAAGGCTTACGATACGACTTTTCACGGACGCGTGACTTCGATTCTATTTTCAGAGTGAAATAAGCAATTCAAATAGCCACTCCCCCTTTTTCTGTGTGGCTTAATATAAATCATTTTCGACAAAATCATTCATTTTGGCTCCGTTCCCGCCTCGTCTATTGTGGCGCCATTGACGCGTCACCGCACACGCACAATGGCATCTCGCGCAAATTGAATAACACCCACAAACAAATATCAGACGCATCCAGACGATATTTACACTTTTTCTTGGCGCTCGCTCGAAATCGCCAAAATGCAGTTACCATTGAAAATGTGTGCCAAACAACCCAACTACAATAATAATAGAAGGGGAAGAAGAAAAAAAGAAAAAAGTTTACATCACTCCTTTTCAAATCCATGTACTAATTTTCCGCCATGAATCAATTACAAAAATGTAAAAATTTTAATTACACCACATTTTTATTTTTTTACAAAAAAAATAAAAACTGACTTTTAAAGTAAGAAACCGCGTCGCTCGCGAGGGATAAACTCGAGCTGTCACTTTTGTTTCCTCTCCTTGCCTATCCTCAATGGACACTGAGGGACTACAACGCTTTCTCCACCTTTGTTTACTCAAACTTTCTAAGCTAACTCCCACGAGTATCTACCTGCTTTTGTCTGAGAAGTGAACCGTGGTCAGGGACAACGCCCACCGAATACCGTGACCTCACCGCACGACCTCCATTAACATATGATGAAACAAAAACAAAATAACAAAAATTCGAAAACAATATCCTGCAATAATATTTTTACGACCGATTTTTCTACATCACGACATCGCTTTAACAACTTACAACCCTTCCTTAATGTTATACACCACCGAAAACTCACTCTCCTATTTCACTCACGTTTCGAGCGCCATTTTGTTGATGGATTGTCATGTCACGTCACGTGCAACCAAATATTTAAAAAAAAACTTTAAAAAAAAACCTTGTGCGCTCAGATAATCGCTGGGGGTGAAAAGGTAGTTGATGCCTGCTATTAGATAAAGCAGGCCGAGTCCAACTCAACATTGGGCCGGTGAATGGGCGACTAATTACAAACGGGGTGATATATCCAAAACGAAGCGGGCGGCGTCTGGTGGAACAAAACGAAATGCGGAATTCATCCATCATAAAGCTCATGACAGTCGTGGTAGTCAAGACTCAAGAATTATAGTTAAAGTCAATGTAACAAAACGCATCCACCATCACAATTGCAGAATGCGAAAGGATTATCGCATCACTGACCCTAAGCGTCCCTGGACGTGAACTCATCCTCGTAATGAATAAAATAAAATGATTAAAAAAATAATAGAATAAAAAAACAACGTTCAATGTTCAATTAAGAAATTTCCTTCCTTCTTTGCCAAGGGGAGGTGAATGCACTAGACAATGACGAAATTAAAAAAAAAAAAAAAAAAAAAAGGAGGAGGAGGAAAAAAATGTGTCTCAACTCTTTGCTCACAAATGCAAAATCAGCTTCAATTTGACCTTTCAAAAAGGAGTCCCTCAACTCGACTTGTCCATCAAAAGTGGGCTTGTCACCAATCAAATTGAAAGACTGGGGTCAACGAGGTCACTCGAAATAGAGAGGGAGGAGAGCGGGAGGAAGGAAAAAGAAGGGAGGGGGGGAAAAAGAAAGAGTTTTCTTCTGATGTTATCACACGATCCAGTGCAGGTGGACTGAGCACGCCGCCATTGGTTGATAAAAGGGGCGACGGCCTGAGAGACGCAAGCGGTGAAGCGCGAGAGAATCTCACCGTCGTTCAAAGAACGTCGCCAGCTTCAATTTCATTTTTTTTCCACATTTTTTTATATTTTCCTTTTTTCTTTTCTTCCTGTTTTGTGTGTGTGTGTGTGTGTGTGTGCGCGCCGTGCGCGAATAAAAGTTGAAGATCTGTTGCAGTCGAGTAAACCAAGCATCATTGGGCACTCACGCACAGGAGTGATGTGAGGTTATCCGCATTTGACGTCACAAAAACTTGCAGAAAACTTTTGTTAGTTTTTCAAAAGATAACAAAGTCGTAAAACTATAAAACGAAATGGAAATAAATTGGATGTATAAAATAAAATAAAATAATAATAAAAAGAAAATTAAAAAAGAAAAAACAATCCTCCCTCAAAGTCAAACTCAAAAAAAAACTACCCACCTATTTCCGTTCTCTTCGAGTAAAAACCATCTGCTTCCCTTGCAGATAAAAAGAACGCTCTTAACAAGCACTCGTCTATTTTTTTTGTCTTTTTTTTTTTTTTAAAGTGATTATTTTTCGAGATACATCTAAATTCCATTTCACGTTGATTTCATTTTTGCATTACAAAAACTTTCAAAAAGTTTGTTGTTTACCACCAAACTTGCAATTCAATTGCGCCAAAGCAACCAACGTTGCTCAACCAACTCGCGCGGCCCAGCTGCGAGTTAAGTGAAACACGAGGCCCAAATGAATTCTCACCCCAAGTTGCACGGCCCCAGCACACGACAGGGGGCGGAGCACTTCCTCCTTAGTGACGGGGCGGCTAAGGGCCTCACGCGGAGCCGTTAATGGAGCCGACTCAATTAAGCCCATTTTCCTACGACCCTTTTAATGGACTTGGATAGCCAATCGCAGCGGGATTCACTCGCCGTAGCCCCAATTACCAAGTCGGACGCAGTACAGACGCCCATTACAACTGACCATATTCCCATTGGCGCGCCCATCACGGAAAAGTCGTGCAGAGTTTTCGTCTTTAAAAATATAGAACGCAACCAAAGAATAGAAAGCGCGATGACAGCGCCATCGATCACTCGCGGCGACGTCCTGCGGAGCCGACAGCACTTTTCTCTCTCACGTGACAATCAAAACTTACCACGAAGAAAAAAGACGAGGGGGGATAATGACGTAACGGGGATCACGTAAAGCGACGACCCACAGCTCAGTGGTCCCATCGAATGGACCACCAAGCGGCCGCGGGGAACATTGGCAGACCGCAATTAGCCGTCGCCATAATTTTAATGCTCTCCCCTAACTCCTGTTAATGGGCCTATCTCCTGCAGGGACCGCCTTGGGATACGCGAACGCTGGAACTTGGTGGACACCCTTTGTGCAAATAATCCGCTTCCTCAACACAATTCACAAATCATTTCAAACTCGGTGTAGTCGCCCTCTAACGCCACTCCCATTGACTAATACTACACGTTCCACATTAGCCCAGCCTATTGACCCAAGACGTTCCCCTCGCCACCGAGTTCAAAGGTCGGTCTAGACAACACGCGTCACCAATACAATCTCCGCCCCCCATTTTTTCTTTCTTCCCTCGCTCTTTTCATTTCACTCCCACCCACCGCAATGAGAAAAGAGGGTTGGGTGAATAGGGCGGAGATTCTGCTCGCAACGCTCGACTACGTCGAGAATTATTTTGTTGATCAGCAATTCTGATTTTTGCATCACGTTCGAAATGCAACAGCAGTCACACAATGGCGACTTGTCACCAGATAAGTTTGAATAACTCGCGCAGACGGGCGAGTGATCAATGGAGGAAACTTCTTTGTTAAGCAAATTCATTCTTTCCCCCAGAGATACTTGAACTGCCCCCTCAATCATCCTTTCACCGACATCCAAAACTCTTCCCTCTCGCCACTACGGAAATTATTCCCTTCCGACCGCCATAAATTCCGAACGAGAGAGAAGCTGACACTCACGCTCCCTAAAGGTTAATTGCCGCGCGAACGGACACCTGCGTTCTGCCGGCCGAAAGCACAAGTCGCACCAAGAACGCGCGCGATTCTGCGCTTGAGAGTCCACTCCATAGTCGTAAATTCACCGCGATGAAATTATCTCTCGCAGTACGCCATTCTTTAATGAGTCGAGCGTTGTTGAGAGGCCTAATCCAAATCTAATCTCGAAAGGTGGTACTACCGCTATAATTAATGGCGGACAATACTTGCGTCACGACCGATGTTTTTGATAAGCTAACACGCATACTGACTTAAAAGACAACCTCCCGAACTACCAACCTTTTATCAACCATCGCGCCATCTGCCGCTCGTTGACTCGTAAACTCCTTAGATATACCGAAAAACACTTCAAACGGAAAATTATCTTAAAACGTGTCTTAATCTCCACTAAGTCCAATTACGCGACAAATATCCCACTTTTTAAAATTAAAATTAAAATTAAAATAAATTCCCATCTTCGCCACCAACTAGTCGAGCTAAATTTAACACTAACACCATCCAACACACTCAAATTTTCACAAAATTTAATTACTCGCAATTTGCGGCGAAAATAAGTAATAACGACACATAAGCAAACGCGCGCAACCAAAATATCGATCTCACGCGCGTCACGCTCGTCCAACAGGGACCAATGCCAAAAGAGATAAACAGTGTACCTTCCTCCATTCGGACTACAAAAGACTTTTAAATCAAACGAATTTGCTATTAATCGATACAGCGCAAACCCATTACGATTAAGGTAAAAGCGGAGAGGGGAAAACAATTTCCTCCACAATATATTCCTTCCCCCGCAATCCAATCATTTCTTCCCTTTCGCCTCATCGACAGTAACACTCGCTGCCAACTTCCTTCTTCATTTAACATCTCAAAAAAAAAGGGGATAAAAAAAAACTAATGATGATGATGAAAGAGGGCAATGCAGTCCATGCGGGGCCCCGAGAACAAAAAAAAAAAAATTCAGCGTTCCTTTTTTTTTTTACTTTTATTTTTAAATTTGGAAGAAAAAAACAAAAAAAAAACACCATACCCTGATTTTATTATTATTATTTTTTTGTCTCTAATTCTAGGTCTCTTCCCTCTCTTCGCGAAATTAACTTCCTCCTTTTTTTGTCCAAACGTTGACGTGTATTTAACAACCAGTGCGCGCACACACCCTCACACAGAGCAGATAAAGGGGGGGAAAAAAAAGACAGGGTAAAAGGTGAAAAAAGAAAATAAAATAGGCTTACTGTTGTGCTGAACCCACAGGATAGAAAAAGTACGTGAAACGAAATATTTTAGAAATTCGTGGTGCCAAATCCACGCGTTTGCTCGACTGAATTCTAAGGAGTGAAGAGACAACGCTGAAGTGAATTCACTAAGGCCTCAGAGATTAATCGGTGCACCCGCTACAAGCGACACCCCAACTAATCCCACGAGCATAACAGACAAAAGGATTCGAGTAAAAAGAAACGGGAAAAAGAAAAAAATCTTTTGCGGGTTTCCCGCAGCGACGCACCTTCAAAACGACGCCTCAGCTACGCTCGTTTGCAGCTCGAGGTGATTAAAATTACATGAAAGCAAATTGATCATTCGTTCGCCGAGAGAAGAAAAAATAGGATAATAAAATTACGGCGTTTACTGCTCAAATATAAGGAAAAGTTAAGGAAGTTTTTCAGTCCACTCGTTTTAATCTCACTTTCGTTGCTTCTTTTGAAATTTTTTTTCAAAGGTTGTCACTCGATCATTTATGAGCAATTGTATGCAGATCAGCGCTGCTGACAAGAACATCACAAAACCAAAAGTGGAACAGACGAGACAAACAGATTTCCTCTTTATTTTTTTTTTAAAATCTTCTTTTAAATTTTCAAATTTTTTTTTTAATCTTCTCTTCAACGAACATAACCAATAACCGACTGATACGTGACATACCTTGTACTAAAGTTCAAGGACTTGAACAAAATTCTCGTTCAACCCATCACAAAAAAATTTTACTGACGACTAAAAAGTAAAAACTCCAGACGCTTTAAACTCACAATAGACACGCGCATCTACAAAAAATAACTAAAAACAAAATAAAAACTCTTCTTCTCCCTCCCTCAGAAAAGACAAAAAAAAAAAAAATTTGGAGTGAAAATTTCACAATCAAAAAGTCAGACGTTGGCGCCAGCTGCAACTAAGTGGCGGCCAAGCTCAGATGTCAAAGGTCTCGTGGCCTCCCACTCAGTATGCATACAATGTTCACGTGGCTCAACGACTAGATGAATACATGAATTCGAAATTAAACAGAAAACGCATCCCTCTCCTTCGCGCAAGAGTGGTGGGGATAAAAGGGGGGAAAAGAAAAACAACAAAAAGTGAAGGGGGGAAATTACACTTACACCCTTCTAGTCACGTATGGGTAGCAGAAACCCAATAAACTCTACTCCAAGAGGAGTTAAGGTTGCAATACCCCTTCCTTTTTTTTTTTTAAACCAAGAAAGAAGAAGAAGAAAAAAATATAAAAACGCGTAGGGCTTGTTCTCTTCCCCCTCTCAGCTCTATTCCCCCATCTGCATCATCCGCATGCGCGCCTTCAAGATTGGATTGCGCGTGTCCATGATCAGATTCAACAAGTACGAGGGACCACCAACCTCGCTAAAACGAACGCAACCCAGATTGCGAATAGGGAGGGGGGAAATATTGAACTGATAAAAGACAAACAAACCCACTTATGCAGACAAAAAGGGGGAAAGAGAGGACTATACAATGTCCATTTATTCGATCCAGTTGAATTGGACTAATATAAAAGAAAAGAAAAATAAAGAGGTAAGTCTTAAGGGATAATCGGTTTAAAAAAAAAGTTAATAAAAACGAAAAAAATTCCGGCGGTTTAAAACCAAAAAAAAAAAATCCATTTTTTTAAGGTTATGGAACTAACAAACCAATTCGTGCGTTCGTTAATTTTTTTTCTCCCTCACTTTCATTTTTTAAAAAATCAATGTCTATTTTTTTTTTTTTTGTTATTATTTGAAATAGTCACGCTCGAACGCTCTCCCCTCGCAGCGCCCTCAAACAGATGAACACTGGCATTCGCCACACCGGATGCAGTGTCATTCGCTCGTCCACTGATTCGTGAGTCACCGACCACCTGAAAACAAACCGAGAAATTTTTTTGGACAGACCACGACCTCTTCCCTTCAAAAAAAGCTGTCAACTCACTTTTACTTTTTCCTGTCATAAAC
>JAQIWS010001362.1:0-11836 GCA_034696085.1 Stigmatogaster subterranea | reverse complement strand
TCGGCCTCTGCCGAAGACACCGGTTCTACTAACGGCACAAGAGTTCAAACATCGACGTCGCCAAAACCTGAAATCGTTCTGCGCTCTGTCAGTAAAAACCAAGATAGCAGTGATGTGTAAAGACAGACTCAAATCTGAATTTTTATTGCACAGCCAATAAATAATTACGGAAAGATGTTAATGATTTTTTTTTTCTAAAGTCTTATTGATTTATAGTGCATTTCTTATTGTAGCGCCAAGAATTTTATTTGACAATAAATCTTCTATCTTAATTACTCGATTTTTAATCATAAAAAGTGAAATTATTATTAATTCAAAATAAACTAGCCACGCCGATTCCACGAATATGAACGTAAACAACTAGACGAAAATATAATTTTTTCTGGTTATGTAACGGTAAGTTTATGATTAAAATGCAAGATGTTCAATGTTTTAAGTTTCGTAAAAATTTGACATTTTTTAACAAATTAATTACAACACCAACATTTTCTAAGATTTACAACACTTCTCCAAAATATAACTAAAATGACATAAATTGCGTTATTTCCAATAAACAGGAAGCCACCCCAAATTCGATGAATGCAAAATTCCACAAACAACAGCAAAACCGTTGCTTACCCATTTTGCGGAGTTGATTCCAATTTTACTTCCTGGTCAAATAACGTAAAAGATAAATTTAACCCAAACATGTCGCGGTTTCAGGATTGGCAACTTCTGTACTTTGTGTATCTGTGCAGTTGCGCTTTACTTATCCATTCACCGTCAACTTTCGCGCAATTGATTTATCGCACTCCGAAGACAAATGACACTCAGACTGAATTATTAGAGCCAGACGAAACTGTTCCAAGTTGCCGAGACGGTGATAGCTATCCGAATTTGGAAGACTGCGTTTACGACTGTGTAACTATTCACGAGAAGAAGGAAATAGTGAAAACAGCCATTGTAGATGAATCCGGTAAGATCCGATACAAAGTTATTGAATTAGAAAATGGTGAATTTTCCATGGCGCCTAACGGATCGCTGATGGCACATCTTCCAATCGTCGAATTTCGACCCAACACATTTTCTCTTTAGCATGATACTGCGCATGTGTGCTACCCATTGAGTAAAAATTTTACTGACTGCAAAAAGTGGTTTTTATTCACTGATGAGTACGAACTAATAAACAAGTCAAGATCTATATGGTATAAGGATACGGATCATTTTTATCCCACTGTTGAATTTTACATAAATCGACGTCGATTTAACGAGGCAGTTGTTTGCGGTCACTCTACAGAAAACGAGACAGTTGTTTGCGGTCACTCTACAGAAAACGAGACAGTTGTTTGCGGTCACTCTACAGAAAACGTGGCAGTTGTTTGCGGTCACTCTACAGCATCATCGAAAACATATTCCCATTTTTCTCACATTCTCATTTTTGTCATATTTTTTCCCCAATATTAATTTTTGGATTTCGTTAAATTAATGTTACGGGTAAATAAAGAATTGAGTGGCTACTTCACGAAAAATAATTTTTACGTGTTTATTTAGCGCAATACTAACACTGCATATTTAAGCAAGCACTTTTCTTACATCATCCTAGAGATCGTCTAATGTTGTTAGCTGAGAATTTCCTGTAAGGCAACTCAACGATGCAGTAATAAGAGCAGACTCAATCTTGATGTCGGTCTGTTTCCATTATGTGACGTTTTGAGCTAAATTATCTACAGTCTTTACATCAGAGCAGTCAGAGCAGTCACGTTGAAATATTAAAACGATGACATTCGCTAGGGAACAGACAGTAAATTATTATGTTCCTGTAATTAAAAAATATTATCAATTTCTTTTATTAAGTTCGTCTTGACCAACTTGAAAACATATTTATATTCACCGAACAGGAAACCTCTCCTTTTCTTGGAATATCGAGGCAGTTTTGTCGTTGTTCATTTAAATAAGGTACATTAACATTTCTCTGACCACCGCGTGGACAAACATGTCATCTTTTAGACGTTGCAACAAACATTTCAAGGTCATTTTCACTCTTTATTACGTTTATTGGATAATTATGTTTTGCGATAAAATTTCAACCGCGTCCGCATTATCAGAAGAACATATTTCGGACACACACGCATCCGTTTTATCCGAAAACCGAGAGTCGGCTGAAATTGCTTCTGAGAGTTACGACGATTATTTTGATTATGTGACGAAATGCACCGACGGAGACACGTATACTAATATAGATGAGTGTTTACAAGAGTGTTTGCTTATTCATGAAAACAGAACTGTACCTAAAGTGGAAACAAATTCTACTTCAAAGATGAAATACAAAGTGGTGATGTTAGAAGAGAATGAGTTTGCAATAAATACCGATGGATCGCTTCAGTCTATTTTACCAACGAGCAAATTTCCTCCAAATTCTTTTTCACGAAAAGGCAATGTTGTTCACGTTTGTTACCCGTTAGATAAGCACTTTATAGATTGCAAAAAATGGTTTTTATTCAACGACGAGTTTGTTTTATATAACAAATCACGAGCGATGTGGGTTGAAGCGTATGGAAGATCATACTCATTGGGAGAATTTTACATTGATAAAGCGACCGATGAATCCTTAGTATGTAAAACTGGCATAGACATTACTGAAGATACAGCTGGCAGTAACGAAATTGACCCGAACAGCAACAAAAGTGACTCCAATATTACCCATCCTGTTTGGATATATTGTGTAATAACCGTAGCATTGATTGTTTGTAGTGTGATAAAAGTATAAATAATATTGCAATTTAAAATACATTTCATGGAAAAAATTTGTTTTTAAGTTGGTTGCTAAATTTTTCTCAAATTCCAAAGTTGCATTATCTCCAGCTGCAATTTGTTACACTTGTGTAAGCCACTTTGCTCAAAACTTGAATTGTTACATATAAAAATAAAAATACAAAAGTAAAAAAAAATTTGTTTGTTTGTTTATTAGGCATGCAAATAATGCAAATCGTGCGTAACATCAGCAAGGTTTTTCTAAGGTCGAGCGCAAAAAATAGTTTTGAAATTTTGCCGTTGGATCACGCTCCGCACTATATTTGGCAAGTTGTCAAGATATTAATTAATTCCAGGGGAATTTAGCATAATTTTTGGATTTCAAGTAGAAATATTCGTATGAATAAGAGATTATTTTTTCTATTTTAATAATAACTCCCCAATTCTGTGAAAAATATTACAGATTTGTAGTGAAGGTTTATCCTCCGCATCAACTGCTTGTGCTTGGCTTATTTGGCAAGAAAAATATTTGTGATCCTACCTCACTCTCTTTGAATGCGTAAGCAAGGTTTATTTGAAGCGAGTTTCTGCGAACGAGAAACGTCAGTTCTTTATCAGAATTCTGCAAACTTCCTTTATTCGAGCACCTTTTCTGTAAAGTTTCATTTTTCTGTTGGTTTCTCCCAGGAGTGGTACTTATCCATTGTCAAACGAAATTAAATTTATGAAAAATTTATTTAACACTTAAAATTAATTTCGGCCAAAAAAATTTCCCTAATTTCAAAATTGTGACAATTTTTTTTTAATTTCCTCTCGGTTGGAAGTGAAACATATTTACATCCACCGACGAGGAAACCATTTCTTATCGTGGAATATCAATTAGCCAATAAACATCCGATTTAATAACTTTCCCAATTTCTGCGTTGTTGATTTAAATAATATACGAAGATTGCACTTTCTCCGACAAAGTATATTCCAATTATCACCTCGCCGAGTGGATAAATATGCCGCCGTTACGACATCGCAACTGGAAGATCCGTGTCAATTCCACGACTTTTTTTATTTGCTGTATTATCACGATTTGCATTAAGACTTCAACTGTGACCGGTTTGTGGGAAAAACATTTGTCGGACATAAATGCATCCGAAGAGCATGAATCAGATACAACTGCTACCGAAATTGAGTATGGACAATACGAGGATTATGTAACGAAATGCACGGATGGAGATACGTATAGTAGCTTAGAGGAGTGCATAAATGAGTGTTGGCGTGTTCACGAAGAGAGAGATATACCGCGCGTGGAAGCAAGTGACATTGGAAAAATAAAGTATAAAGTGGTGATTTTAGAAAAGAGTGAGTTTGTAATAAATATCGATGGATCCCTTCAATCTATTTTACCAACGAGCAAATTTTCTCCAAATTCTTTTTCACGAAAAGGCAATGTTGTCCACGTTTGTTACCCGTTAGATAAACATTTTGTAGATTGCGAAAAATGGTTTTTAGACAGCGACGAGTATATTTTGTATAGCAAATCACGACTGATGCGGGTTGAAGAGTTTGGAAAATTATACTCTTTGGGAGAATTTTGCATTGATAAAGAGACCAATGAATCGCTTGTGTGTGAACCCCTTCCACATTGTTTCCACTACACCCAAAATTGGCCTAGACATTAATGAAGATAACGCTGGCAATACCGAAATTGACCCGAGTAGCAACAAAAATGACGCCAATATTACCCATTCCATTTGGACATATTTTGTAACCGTAGCATTGATTATTTGGAGCGATAAAAGAAAATAAATTGTAATTTATAATACTTTTTTTTAAGCAAAAAATTTTGTTTTTAAGTTGGTTGATTACCGTATTTTTCTCACATTCCTGAATGCATCTCCAGCTTCTGTAGCAATTTGTTACACTCGTACAGAATGCCACTTCACTCAAAAGTTGAAAAGAAAAATTTTTATACAATAAAATTGGTAGAACAAAAATAGAAAATAAAAATACATAAGTGAAAAAAATTTGTTGTTGTTTTTTTATTTATTAGGCAAGCAAGCGGCGTGAACTGTGCGTAACCTTCAGAAGGTTTTTCTGACGTCAATTGCACAACGAATAGTTTTGAAATTTTGCCGTTAGGTTATGCTCCGCACTAAATTTGGCAAGCTGTCAGTATTAATTAATTCCAAAGGAATTTAGCATAATTTTTGGATTTCAAATAGAAATATTCGTATGAATAAAAGAATATTTTTCTATTTTAATGGTAACATCCCCCAAAGCTGTGAAAAATATTATAGATTTGTAGTGAAGGTTTATCCTCCGCATCAAGTGGATTATATTTCTGTTTGTGCGTGGCTTATTTGGCAAGAAAGATATTTGTGATCCTACCTAACTCTCTTTGAATGCATAAGCAAAGTTTATTTTAAGCGAGTTCCTGCGAACGAGAAAGGTCAGTTTTTCATCAGAATTCTGTAAACTTCCTTCATTCGAGCACCTTTTCCGTAAAGTATCATTTTTCTGTTGCTTTCTCCCAGGAGTAGTACTTATCCACTGTCAAACGAAATTAAATTTCTGAAAAATTTATTTAACACTTAAAGTTAACTTCGGCCAAAAATTATTTCCTAGTTACAAAATTGTGACAATTTTTTTTAAAATTTCCTCTCGGTTGGAAGTGAAACATATTTACATCCACCGACGAGGAAACCACTCCTTATCGTGGAATATCGAGGCAAGAAACATCCGATTTAATAATTTTCACAATTTCTACGTTGTTGATTTAAATAATGTACGTAGATTGCACTTTCTCCCACAAAATATTTTCCAATTACCATCTCGCTAAGTAGATAAACATGCCGCCGTTACGACGTCGCAACTGGAAGATCAGTATCAATTTCACTATTTTTTTAATTTGCTGGATTATCACGATTGGCGTTAAGACTTTGACTGTGATCGCTTTGCCGGAAAAACTTTTGTCGGACGTAAATGCATCCGAAGAGCATAAATCAGATACAAATGCTACCGAACCGGAGTACGATGACTACGAAGATTATATAACGAACTGCACTGATGGAGACACGTATAGAAGTGTAGAGGAGTGCGTAAGTGAGTGTTGGCGTGTTCACGAAGAGAGAAATATACCGTACGTGGAAGCAAATAATACTGGAAAAATGAAGTATAAAGTGGTGATGTTAGAAGAAAATGAATTTAAAATAGTGAGCGATGGATCTCTTCAGTCTAATTTAACAACGAACAAAGTTCCTGCAAATACTTTTTCTCGAAACGTCAATTTTACCCATGTGTGTTATCCATTAGATCAACATTTCATAGACTGCAAAAAATGGTTTTTATTCCAGGACGAGTATGATTTGTATGAGAATTCACGAATGATGTGGGTTGAAGCGTATGATCGATCTTATTCAGTGGGAGAGTTTTACATTGATAAAGCGACCGATGAAGCATTAGTGTGTAAAACAACGTCAGAAGATTCGACGTACGCCATCGACGCTGTGTTTTTAGCTGCTTATTGCATATCTGCAATGAGCCTTTTTTTTACTTTTATTCTTTCCCTCATGATGCCCGAGTTAAACATCAGAAATAACAAAATCCTTATGTGTCACATGGTAATCCTTT
The DNA here is from genome assembly GCA_034696085.1 of Stigmatogaster subterranea. NCBI lineage: Eukaryota > Metazoa > Arthropoda > Chilopoda > Geophilomorpha > Himantariidae > Stigmatogaster > Stigmatogaster subterranea. The sequence goes on along the minus strand of JAQIWS010001362.1, from coordinate 5,482 downwards.
CCTTTGCCTATTGGCTTCTCATTGCAAAACTTCTTATACCGAGTATGAACACGCGTGGATGTCTTGTATTTGCCCTGCTGAAACAGTTTTCCTTTCTCGGAGCATTCTTTTGGGTTAATGTGCAAGCCATCGATTTATTTATCCGTTTTTTACATATTCGTGGAACGAAAAATTCTCGTTCGGAAACGTTAAAATTTGTGATTTATAGCATTTACGCTTGGGGCTCCCCCTTTACTATTTGTATGGTAACATTAGCAATCGAAAAATCAACCATCACATATTTACACCCAAACTTTAAAGAACATTGTTGGTTTGATCCGAAGGATAAATTAACCGCATTTGTATATTTCTTTGGCCCAATTGCTTTTATACTTTTGACAAACGTGATACTATTCATTTTGACAATCTTAAAGCTGTACACTGTGGGCAAAAATGCCAGTAACGTCAACAAAAAGCTGCACAATCAACTGTGAGTTTTTGATTTAACTCTGAAATTTTATTTTTTCTAATTATAAATTTTTTTTCAAATTTCAGGTTACAATTATATTTAAAGTTGGTAATAGTGATGGGCCTTTGCTGGATTATGGAAGTCATTTCGTGGGCGGCGGGAGGCGACCACAAGCACTGGTATTTCACCGATTTGGTCAACGCTCTTCAAGGGCTCTTCATTTTTATCATCTACATCTGCAAGCCCAGTTATATACGAAGAGTTGTCTACAGCAACTCCTTCTTTCCAAATAGGCCCGCCTGGTGGCCTTGGAAGGGCAACGACGCGGATCAAGTGCCGGGTACGAAAACAGAGCATGGTACTCTTAGTACAACAACTTCCTTCACTGGAAATGACGTACAATCGCATGCAATATAAATCTTTTTTTCTTTTTTTAATCAATGCGCTACTTTGTAGTTACCACAAATAGAACGCTTGTAGTTTTGCTAACGATGTAGTCAAAAAAATAACGCGCTTGAATAAAGTATTTCGAACAACAAACATCTCCCATTATCTTTTTGCAGCTCCTGACCAAAACGAAAATGTTGATGACGACTCTTTAAAATACAGTCCTGAAGACCAGGTTACTATTAATCGTTCATCCAACGACGAAACTCAAATTTAATTAATAATTTGCATTAATTCTAATTACCATGCAAATATTTGTAGAAATTACTGAGTCATTTGATTTGGATTCATTCCAACCTCGACATTGTGTACTTTTTTAAAACTGAAATGAAAAACCTTGAAAATTAATAGGATTTCTATTTGACATTGAACACCACAATTGGAGTGCCAACGCAAAAACTAATTTAGCCTTAAGTCGAGAAAAGCAAGTCACGTGAATTTAACGTTATTTTAATAACTGATGTAGCGAATTTTATCCATAATCTCGTAATCATCTCAGCATGTTATTGCTCGCAATTTCTGTAATCTTTTTGACGTGCAGTTTACCTTTAGGTAAATCTGCCCCCACTGACCTTACATGTAAGAACGGAACTTGCGCAGAAGTTGTAACTACAAAAAAATCCGCTACCTGTGCTGACGGAGAAGAATTTGATGCTGTCATCGTTGAGTGCAGGATTCGATGTTCTGAAGATCAATCTTTTAATTATAAATTCAAAGCTTGCGAATCGCGGGTTTATCACGTGAAAGTTATACTCAATGGTCATTTTGGTCAACGTCACTTAGCAACAAACGCATCTCTGGAGGATGTAGCTGAAACAGGAAACTCCAACCGGACTTCCCGAAAACAAAATCTGAACTTGACTGACTCAGATATACAATGTGAGTCAACACAAATATATGATCGATTCATCGACAAATGCAGAGTTCGCTGTCTAGCGTCGCAAATTTACGATTATCATCATCAGAAGTGTTTCGAAGTCTTCAATTTTGTGCCCGTATCGCATTAAAGTATTGCCATAAAAATATATTATGTAAAAATTAAAATATGTAATTTCCATAATTTTTTTTGTTTGGCGGTGCCATCACTCGCTACACTGATTTACTCTGTTACTTTTCATTGCGCATCGTATTTCAATCTGCCAACTTATGTTAAAAATAAATGTGTCTGACTTTAAAAAAAAAATTGTTTCGAAAATTTCTCAATTCATAAACTCAAGAGCCAGCTGGCGCCGACTATAAATGCTTTCGTATAATGTAAACAAGACGTATGTGTATTTATTTACTAAGTATAGAGAATCGTTAAAATATTATCAGACTTAGATTATTTATATTGCGTATTCCATGCATTTAATCATCTCTAAGAACAAGGATAATTCTTTCAAGTAACGACTGCTGGCCTAAGTGAGTGAGACGTGTAGGAGCTTCTCTGCAAGTATCAGCACTTTTGTATCGCTGGTTTTGTGCTAAGATTTAACGTCGAATATAATGCCGTAATATACATATAATATTAATAAAAAATATAAAAATGATAGCAAAGTAATCAGTCATCGTAAAAGACTAAAAAAAAAATGCAATTAATCAGATGTATGACCCCGATGTGGTTGAAGCGATTTTAGTGTAAAAGTTTGGTTGAAATATATATATATCTGTTACGTACTGAATTAATTTTGTAATATAATTAATTAGTATTCGTTTAAAATTTATTGTTCCACAATACAAAAAATACCTCAAGTAAAAATTACAGTACAGTAATAGAAACCATCGTCACCAGATGGCAGCAAATTTTACCTACGTCATCCAATTTGCCAAGATGGATGCTTCCTCGATCTACCCTTGCCACTGGATGTTTTTCAAATATTACGACCAGGTAATTGAGCTCAATGCGACAAATTTGACGATGGATTTTTGTTTTGCGAAGACTTACTGGATGTGCGGAAACGGAGATGATTTCGTCAGTCCAACCCAGGCATTTGCGTGCGAAACAAGTTTGTCAGTTCAGAACAGGAGTGAAAATTTAGTACGTACTTGGACCATGAGTGATAGATATTGCAGCTCTTAATTTTAACATCAATCTATTTAAAATAGGAAATCTCTTTACGAGACGGTGGTCAATTTTCGAGAAAATTAATCGAACTGTAAGGTAAAACAACCGTTGTCAGCAATTTATCTGTAACACAGATTGCAATACTGTTAAATTTTAATTCATAATTTAGCAAAATATGTTTTAGTTTGAAATGACACTCCTCGCACGATTCTCGTACATTTTGGAGCCAGTCAGTGCGTGTTCTTCACAACCTCGTTTCTCGTGCGATCTTGAGTTAGACAATTTTTTTATTGGTTGGAGGCAATCTCAGTGCGAATGTGATCAATGGATTCGAGAATTAGAACGCGACTCGATCGTGATCTGAAGTACAGCAAGTGGAGACCAAATATTGACATTATTTCGAAGTATATTTAGTTGAATGAATTCGAGATAATCCAATATTAAATTGATACCGGTAATTTATTTATTTTTTATTTCAAGCGCAAGATTATAGGGCAATTTGCAATTTAATACCGTCTGAGCACAATTAAGGAAAGATATGCTGGCTGAAATTGGTCGTCAGCTTATCAAAGACTCAAAGATGTATTGTGGTATTGTCTGTACCAGCTTACATAAATCATCTGGCTAATTCTATAGCGTTACCAGCTGAGTGGAAAGTGAGTAGTGACACTCGCACAACAGTGGATGAGTACGTCGCTGATTAAATTTTCATTTTAGACCCACAAAGATCGTATCAAACGTGAAATCCGAATTTTGCGCGAAATTGTAAGAGAAAAGTGTAAGAAAAAGCTGAAAAAGTAGACGATAATTTGAAAGTTTATTATTTCGTTTTAGGTTTGTTACAAATCATAATCGAATAATGGCACTAGAATACCACAGCAGTGGTTGCCGGATGATATTGGTCGACAAATTCAACTCAACCATCTAAACAAGAAGATTCACAGACATCGGCTAACGCTTCTGAATTAGGTAAACCATATTTTTACATTGTTACCGGTATACGAGTTTTGAAAATTTTTTCTCGTTGTTACTTTTTTCTTAGACGAGGACATTTTAGATGTATTGTAGGACAATATATGGAGAACAATATACATGCAGCAAATTGTTATAAAACCAAAAAGTTGACTAAAATGTTTGGGTTTTTTGGTTATTTAAATTACAATCAGGTGAGACACTCTTACCCCACTGAATCCATTTTTCTAGCTCGAATTATGGTGTTTTAAATACCCAAATTTCCACAAAAGAAAAGAGTCTGCTTTAAAAAAGCATTACACTGTTGCCACAGTAAGAATCTTACTGCATTGATTAAATTAGGTGCGAGTATACAGTAAATGATTAAACAATATTATCTTAGTTCGCCCTTTATAACGAGATGGCGAAAAACTTTGTAAATTAAATACGAAAATATAAAATTGTGGTTACATACTACATTCATTCATTTTTATTAGATATTAATTTAAATATTGCTTATACGCATCGTGAAATTATTACATGTTCACAGATCTACAGGGTTCGACAAATGCGGTCGTCCAGTCGCCCGTGGCGACTAGATTTCGGGACCAAGCGGCTAATACATGCCATATAGCATTATTGCCACTGGTAATCTGTACCAATCACAGCGTGGGGAGATGGGGGCTAAACAAGGATTGGCGACCAACTTTTTTGTCTGGCGACCAACTTTTTTGGCGATTTGTCGAACCCTGCAGATCTATAACACGAAAATGGCTTGAATGAAAAAATTACATTAGCTTTTGTTCTACCAAACCGTGCTTTGTTTGAAGCACCGGTTTTAGAGCCAGTGAGTTTTGGGAACTCGACCATATTACATTACTATACAGTACAAGTATAAGAATAAAAATGTTAGTGCACAATTTTTACTGAGTCGCGGTTTTTTTATCGGATTCCGAGTTGTTTCTACACCAGGTTTTATAACAAGATGCTGGTTGTTTGCAGTCGTTTGCGAGCTTTGTACACACGGCAATTTGCAGCATACAAATGGAATGGAAATCTACAAAAATGCTACAGTTTCGTACTGATCCAACACTATTGACGGAATTTTTCGTTTTTTTTTTTTAGCTCATTTTAAAAACCGTATTAAACGTTTCGTTACAATATTAAATGGGGTTATCCTTCCGTACGCCCGGGTGTACGGAGCCTCAGTGAAAGCCGCCGCCACCTTTCTGATTGGCTGAATGTTGGGTAATTGATTAGCCACCCTCAGATTCGCCGCTCTACCTGTTCAGCCACGTTGAGTTCAAAATTTTTCATCTCAATTTCACATCCGTATTTACTCCATACAGCAGATTTTTTTTTAAATGCTGTAAGGAGCGATTTACTCCATACAGCAGATTTTTTTAAATGCTGTAAAGAGCGATTTACTCCATACAGCAGATTTTTTTAAATGCTGTAAAGAGCGATTTACTCCATACAGCAGAATTTTTTAAATGCTGTAAAGAGCGATTTACACCTTACAGCACTACTTTCAAAATGCTGTAAGGAGGAGGTTGCACCTTACAGCACTACTTTCAAAATGCTGTAAGGAG
>JAQIWS010001361.1:0-11836 GCA_034696085.1 Stigmatogaster subterranea | reverse complement strand
AGGTTGGTGTAATTACAGACAACCAACATTGTACGGTAGCGGGTTCGATTCAGAAAGGAACCAAATTCCCGTTACAAGGTGAAAATAAATTGAAGAAATTTATTTTCCAAAAGTTTACATCTAAGGTACTGCAAATTTGTAAACATGAGTTTCTTTTGAAGTTTTTGCGTTCTCATATTAAATTTTTATGGTAAATACAACAACTTTAAATTAGAACCGCTAAGAGTAACACAAGATTTAGCTGTTCAAGATAATAGACAAATAAAACTGTACATAATACAAGCTAAGTTCCTATCGCTGGGTCAACCCGTCTGACATCTATTCTACCTACAACTCTTCTCCACAAGTAACGCAATAAAATCGTTATTTAGTCTAAATGGTAAAGTTTTTATACAATAAATTCTTAGTACCGGTAGTTCGAACAAATCGTTAACTCGAACTGCCCTTGATCTCAATTAGTTGGAACTATCGAGGTTTTATTGCATTTTTGTGCGACTTTACTGTTTTTGACGTGTGCGTTGTTATTTCTCCTGTTGTACCGTTCTACCACTTGCTTCATTTTTTTAGTCGTTGGCCAATTTATTATACTGTATTATACAAGTACAATTTACTAATCATTTTAATGTACAATTTGTACTCATTAAAATATTGTAGTATTACTGAGTGTCTGATTTTCTAGTATGAAAAATATTGGCAGTAAATTTATTTTTAGATTTGAAAAATGTCATACACGTAGTTCTGTTTATTTTCAGATTTTAAGAATATTTTTTGGCTTTGTATAATTGCCGTAAGTTGCCAGGCCTCGCCGCTTTTGAATTATTTAGATAGCAACTTTCGTTTAACAGCTTGGAAAATATGCAAATTCTATTGAAATTGTCATTTAAATTTGTATATTTAAGTTTACAGTACATTCAATTGAGTTTTCCGTAAAAATTTATCTGAATTTGTACAACTGTCACCATCCCTAGGTGATCTACTGGTGGTTAGCTAATAACGATTTGACTAAATTTATGTTCGTTTTTTATTAGACTACTGTATTTATTACTTATTTTTGCAGTGGGTAAAATGAGTAGTAATTAATAGTAATGAGTAATTCAAAGAATAAAGTATATTGCTATTTATGTTCGCAGTTTTAAATTTCTTTAAAAGCAAATTGTGTAAGTCGAACCTAAGTATAACGAACTCCATAGGGCGCGGGAGCAACTCTTGAATCTTTTACTGTTTTAGCATAAATTCGACAATAAGTTATTATCTTATTAAAATTTTCGCTTCGCGTACTGTAAACACTGCGCAAGAAGTAAAAGAATAATATTATAATTTCTTGTGTAAGGTTTTTGCTGTTTATCTGTTGACATTTGAGGTTTAAATACTTAAATGTTAAAAATCTGAAAATTTGCAATTTCATACTTGTCTGCCACAAATGTTCTAGCTAATTTTTCTTTAATACCGTACATGGATACCACAGTCGTGAGTGATAAAATGAATGAAGTGAATATTTCGTCGATGTTAAACTCTCATTACTGTTTCTTCGTTGATGTACTTTATGTGAACAACAATATTCGAACCAGTTGCATTTTAAGATTATTGCACTGGTTCCACTGGTTCGGGTCAAGTGTTTCTCAACAAATATTTAAATTATCTTAATCCCGTTTAAAATAATTCGTAGCTTCACGAGTTTCTGTCGACCAGAAAGTTCAAATATTAATTTTATTATTTTGTAATTTATCAACAATTTTTACGCTAAATTTATTTTTAGTGATGTAAAAATGATTTATTACTCCGTATCGGTATCGGGTTACTACATACGGTATTTGTATGTTAACACTGCTAAATTAACGAACTTTTTGAGTTAACATTAGATTTACTATGCTGACGTCAAACGTGACCTACAATGTTCCGCGCGGTTGAAAACAGTTGATAATCGATTAGAAGTTGGCTTCGCCGCGATGCTTCTTGCGGAGTTTCCAAGTTTTAACACGAGTTGCGCTTCGATCGTGCAATCCCACATCGCATTGCGCGCCTCGTTTCCGTTGGAACGCGGTTGGCTTCTTCTCGGCGGTTTTGTGTTCGTCATTTTGGTGTGTGTTTTGAAATAACTCGAGAATCCGCCTTTAGATTATGTAGAGAATGCAATAACTCGAAACTAAGATGTTAAAACGGCGCAAAAAAGTGAATTAATTCCCTCATTAAAGATATGTAAATGAGTAGGCTTATGTTAGAGTTACATCAAATGCTTGTTAGCGTGACACTGTGTAAAAAGTGATATTTAAAAATACGGAATAGTTTCTTATACTTATTTTCATACTTAATTTTGCAGTAAGTACTGCATTTCATGAGTTGCAAACAGAAAAGTTTGTCGTAATCGGCACTGCAGTAATTGAAATATTTCTATTTGCATTGCAAGGAATTTGCAGTGAACAATTTTAGTGATGTTAAATACTTGTATTTTCAATGTCGAATGAAATCTTTCTTTTTTTTCATCCGTGCGTTCAGTCGTTTTGTTTAGTTTTTACCGAATAGTGTATGAAAAAGTTATCTTAAATCCGAGCAAAAAGCGTTACAAAATTTTCTTGAAATTGATTCACGTGTAGTTTTAGTGACGGAAATTGTTAATCCATAAATTTGCGATATTTAGTTTGTTGTCAATCTTCAATGCGAGTCTTGGACAGCAAGTCAAATATTCAAAACCTTGATCGTTGTGGTCGTAAATGTTTCCTGCTTGTACCAATTCAAAATGTGAGGTTTTAATCTCCCTTCCACATTTTCAAGTTAAATTCGCAACTACAGTACTAGCCGAAAGTAGTGAGTTGGTAATTTGTAAAGAGATTGCTTTTCATGTAATTACTGTAAAGTCATACGGAGTAAAATAATAAAAATTGCAGAAGATATTTTAACTATAAAATTAAAGTTGTTGAAAACCTGCAGAAATTCGTACGAAATTCTGCGAAAATTCTGCAGACTTGGGTGCAAAACATTGTACGAAAGTTTTGAAAATTTGTCCAAACTACCGGTACTTAAAGTATTGTTTGCAATTGTCCATTACCGACAATTACATTAACCATGCCATGAATATAATTGCAAATTTATTACGAAATCTAAATTTCTTGTTACTGAATTCTGCAATTTTCCACTTGAAATAGAATATTGTTCTACGAGCAAATGAGATTTTATTACCGGTAAATCAGTAATTCAATATTGTAAATTCTAAATTTCTTTAAAACTAGCTTTTAGACGCCGTACTAGTATTTGGAATGGGATTATGGGAGAGACTATAACTGAAGTTCTAATTCAATTTTAATTAACTGTGAAAAACATTATCAAACTGTGATACTAATTTGTATTTTGAGTTTGCAAATGTGAATACGTGTCAAGTTAGGAATACAGTGCAATTTAACTTTTATTTTATTTTATATTAACAACAGGAGGAAAATGATGTTCAGTGGAGAAACGAACAAAATCTCCTACTGTAATCTCATTTCTTGACGAAAATAGTTCTTGAATACACGAAATATTTTTGTCAAATTGGTTAATTCTTGCTAATATTACTAGTTGCATTTTTTATGACTGTAACAAGCTGCACGATTAAGTCTACTGAGAGTTTTGCATTCAATTAAATTTCTTGCAAAACAAATCAAAATTTCAGAACCGTAGTTTTTTATTTATTTCAATCTAAGTGTTACCGTTACTTCAAATTTTGGTATGTTATCTAATGTAAAATTGTTTACTTCTTATTATGTGAAGAGTTTGCGTGTAAAACAAGTTCAATTCATTTTTCAAAAATTTCGAGCTGTTAGCTGAAATTTGATTATCTTCGACTGCGCTGCACGTGGACGAAATGCGTCGTTTGATTTTACAAAGGTATTGATTCTTGCTACATGTTGGGTGTGTCACAAGAATTTTCAAAATGCGGGGGCACCATTCGGGGGAGCCAAAAAAATATTCGGGGGCGGGGGTCAAAATCCTCCCCGGTGTCATGCTCTACTGCGTACTCAAGGGTCAGGGCATTGTTGGAAATGTATGTGGAAATGGGAGGTTATTGTCATGTAATAGCATGAATTAGTGAGACTAAACCATAACCTGTTTTGTTAACAAGGTATGTGCTGCTGATGGCAATGGGTTATCGGTAGAGCTATGCACAAGAGAAATGGGACTGGGCAGGATGGAAATGAACAAATTTGTTTTAGAATGGGATTATAATAGCAAAAATTATAAAAGTATAATTAATATTCACCCTGCACGTCAGTGCTAGCTTTAGTTAATCGTTTGCTAATTTTTTTTTTTATTAAAATCCGATCAAGGTGATAAATGAAATGTAGTGTAACCACCGATTTAAGATTAAGACTTCAGCAGAAATTTCTTTAAAACTGGCTTTTGGAAACCGAATTTAGTTGTGCTGTTATTCTGTATATTGTTAACTTAATTTAAATTATTTTTGATAAATTTAGTATCAAACTACGATAATTTTTAATTCTCATTTGTAAATACCAAATTAAGATTAGCAAAGTATATCTAGTTGGTTTTCCTGAAGCATAATTTTTTGTTGTATAAGCGATTGTAAACTTTTTTTCTATCACATTGTGCAAGTAATGTAACATTAAAAGTGTTGGATAAGCAGCCATAACATGTATGGCCATACATGATATAAAAAAAGTTATCTAATATGGTAGCGGTACCTTAAGAAATTGCGCAGTGTCGATTTCATCGTAGATAATTTAGTAAATGACTGTACGCTAATTTAAGGAAGAATCGGTTGATTGGTGATTGATGCGGAAGGTTATTGGACAAGAATTTAGTTTTAAAACAGTTTGATTTATAGTGTGCAAATTTGTAAATTTACATTATTCTCTCTCATATTTGAGTTTGTCTTGATTATTTTGATTCTTTTGATCGTTGTAAAAATTGTGACAAATTTTTGTATGAAAATGTTAATTTTTACTAAAATATTGCTGTAAATTCTAACAGTAATTTTAACACGATCTTGATTAATTTTAAACGGACTACGAATCACTTCGACGATTCACTCAATTTACCAAAAATTACATCAAATTTTAAAAATTTTAAAAATAAATATCGCTTGTGTAATTATAGTTTCTCCCCGTTAAGTAAACTTTCAGACGCGAATCTAAACAATTTTTCTCTATTATTTCACTGCAACACGAATTGTGATTCACCGTAAATCAGAATTAGACCGCGGACAAGAGCTTCGCAGCAAAGCCAAGTCTCAAAGAATCAACTAACTCAAATTTCAAGTTTACCTCATCCGTTGATAATACAATTGTCACTGATGAAAAATTTCAAGAGCGTGTCGTGGGTTATGTAATTGCCAATAATCTTACCACGCCTTAGTTTTAATATTATTAATGGTAATTTTTTTAGCGTATTATTCCATTGAGTTTTCTGAACAAAATTATTTTAATATTAAATAAAAATTTGGTTCGTAAATCTATTGTAAAATATGTAACCAATTTTACAATAGATTTACGAATTTTATGAAAGCTTGTTTAAAGTGTTGAAATACTTGTACGCACTCGTTCAAAAAGTACGATGTCATGATGCGTACAGATTGCGTTATGAGAAAAAATTCCGATTCTAATCTTGAATATGTTGAATGCCTATAAAAATTTTGGACTCCCGTAATTGAATTGCAGAAATCTTCAAGCGTTGTTAGAAATTGTCAATGTACAAATAATTACTCTTAAAATAAATGTTAACCAAGAATATTTCTGAAAAGTTGATGCAACGACTTTAAGTTGCATTTAGTGCACTTAAATTTTGTTAAATTTCCACGGAAATGTTGTAACAAATATTAGAGATCTCAATCCAGTCGAAAGCAACCAGAAAAAAGCTAAATTTGAGATTTTATGTTTTCTGTCGAACTTTGCTGCAATATTTTATTTTTAATTATTGACGATTTCCGTGAAGTTTGCTCGTCATTAGACAGCTAAAATTACGTTTTTCGTTTACTGTACACTGGGGGAAAATTTTCAGAAAATTTATTTTAAGTACTGTACTTAAAAGCGTAGAGTATGAAAATTGTCGGTCTAGGGTACACTTTTAGCATTTGAAAAAAAATTGTGCAATTTAGTTTTAGTTCCTAGTGAAAACCAAAACCGTTATGGAATGCCATTTGAGTCAAAAATCTTGTCTTTGGTTATACTGTATGTGGTAGGGAATATTAAGTTTTTAATCGCAAGTTTTTGGGAAATTTCATTGGTAATAATAATTTACGATTGTACGTCGATTGTTATTGAACAATATTTTACAAGATTGTGTAGAGATTTTTACCTGGAGAATATTTAGAGTTAAAATTCGCAAAAAGTTTATTTTTAAATTCGAATTCGAAAATTATGAATTTTTTTTAATTTGCAATGACTTGTTAGTGACTATTAAGAATACGCGATAAAACCGTGATTTTTAGCTTTGTACATTTTCGATCTCATTAGCAAAGGTATGATATTTATTTCACTTAAAGTTTACACTATTTGGTAAATTATTGGAAATTTGCGTCTTCCAAAAATTCAAAAGTGTAAAATTCTTGTTGCATTGCCAATCAAGATCAAATTAATATGGGTTGATCAAAAATTTGACGTACAATATATTACTCACACTACCGTATTTCATTTTTCGTGTAAATACTGTACTAAAATGTGAGTCGTTTGTAGTAAGTCCTTATTATTCATTACTTTATTAAGATTTGCTGCGCAAGGGCAGGGGCACTGCTTTTCTTTCATGGCCGTAATATATGACAATGGAATCGACATATGTTGACTTAAAACATAATTTAAAAAATATTGAATTTTCTTAAGTCAGTTTTTGTAAAATTAACTATTAGAATAGATTTTTACTCCAAATAAAAATGCGGTTGACCGTACGAAATGGAAGTGAAATAGCTCTCCTGAGTTTATTTTAAAAAAAGTAGGCTTAAGTCAAGTGACGAGCTGTGAGTAAAAATTGATGTGTATAAGTGCGAGTTAGGTTATTTTTCTTTGTGGAAAATATTATTTCTACAAATTTAGTCTCGAACGCAAATTGGATTAGAAAAAATGGCGATTTTTAAGCCTAAAATTTTATTAAGCTTTGAAATTGTTACATGTAAATAGTTGAGCACAATTTATTATAAACTCACACGTGAGTTAATTTTATATCTTTCATTTGATGATTACTCGTTCTGATCCTTCCGTGTTTGTTGTTATGTAAATTCCCCTCTATAATAACACAATATCGGTGAATTTGTATAAATTACTACAGTAAATGTATCGAAGTCCTACGAGTGTAAAAACTTATTGTAGTTGTTTATCTCTTTCGTAGTTTGATGTTTGAAATTTTATTTTCGTCATGTCAAGTGGAATTTGTGATGAACTATTCTTCTTGACGTTACCGTTTTGCTTATTTGCTTTGCGTGTAAAATATTTGTCAATTAATTTCTCTTTCGATTTGATAAATATTTCTGTGCTCCCACCACGATTCAAGTTAAATTCGTCGTTTGACTTGTTTTGAAAACACGGAACATATTTTGCGCATTGTTTTGTTTGTGATGAAAGTCCGCAAAAAAATTATTTTAAATCGTAGTAATCAGAATTGGTGGCGTACGATTGCGAAAAACTGAAAATTGAAAAATTTGTAATATTAGATAAATTTGTTTGAATTTAATCAAAATTCCAATATTGCTGTTAGTTCATTACTTTATTAATAACTTAGTATACCCGTAGAATATTGCTGAAGGTAGATTATTGCAATATAATTTTCTTGTTGAATTTTTTGAAATTTGTAACTGCTTCATTTATCTGATCTTTGATTTACAGTTCTGAAATACAATTGTTTTGTAAGAGCAAAATGTGGAAGGTCATAAAACTGAAATTCCAACATGGTACTTAAAAAAAATTCAAGTACCATGTTGGAATTTCATAAAACTTTAATTTTGCTGTTCGTTAAATTTTCAATTAATATTGTTTGAAATATTTAACGTAAGAAACTAAGCTCCGTGTTTTACGGCTTTTGGTGTTTGCCTGAAATTGCACTTCTATTCAGCATGATGGTGTTATATTGTGAGAGCAACATCAGTACTGAAATTGATTAAATTTATTATTAAGGAAATGAATTTACTACATTATTCATTAGCATAGAGAAGTAGTTACCAATGATTTTTACTTTGTTAAAAATTCGTGATGAAAATTTGAATGGCTTGAATATGGTGTAAAAATAATAGTGTAAAATATTCTTAAAATGTTAGTTAAGAATTTTAGTCATTCAACCATATAAACATGTTATAAATGGTAAAGTCATTTTACAATAAAATTGTTGAAAACGCAGCCGAGTATTAAAATTTAATTTTTGGCAACGTTTACGACAGTTTTGTTGTGTGAATTTCTAATTTTATTTTGTAAATTTCCTTATCTTAAAAAAGTGGACAGTCAACTAATATATTTTAGATAATTTTATAGAAGTTGAAAAAGTCCAAAATAAAATTGTGCTAAATTTTTATCCTGTGAGTACTTTTTTGAAAAAAATGTCTAAATTTCCCTACTGTGTTTACTCTAAGAGAATGTGAAAATTTATTACTGGCTTTTTAAAAATGTACTCCGTACAATTTTAATTTTCTCTGCGTCAACTAAATTAACGTGTGCTGATGATCTAGAATTATTTAGTTATGTTATGATAATTTATTTTTTAAACTTATTAATAAAATTGCGACAAACGTCGGCGAAAATTAAGATTTAATTTTTGCGACGATTTTTTAAACTTGTGTTGTCATAGAAACTGCATGGAGAATAGCAGTCATTTACTTTTCAGTTTCAACTCCGTGTAAAAAAATTTCTCGTATTAACCCGAATCACCCGAATAGTGTAAAATGTGTTCCAGCAATCTTATAAAATGAATTTGTCTACTGAATTCGTAAATAATATTGCCGGTGTCATTTTTGGAAAATGGACCGCAGGAATTCGAAATATTATTTAAACACAGTTTAATCATTTTCACGGTATACTCAATTCCGCTTAATCGAGCCACGCCGGAACGAGCCAATTTAGTCCAACGAAAGCTGACAAAGAATATTTTAAGATATCGTATATTATTCTTCCAGTGTGCATTTTTCCTTAGTAAATTATCTATTTGTGATTATTCCACTGTGAAAAAAGTAATTTGGTACTCCTTAATTCACAAACTATCCAATTTATTTATTTCAAACTGAAGTGCACGCTTTTCCCGCCAGATGTCGCGGGTGAAGGTGAGCATGACGTCACGATCAAACGCGTCACGAGGAGAAAATTCAAAGATGGCGGGCGGAGTGGTGGGTGTTCGCTGTTTCTTCGTGGCGTTTTTGCTGCGCGTACGAGTGCGAACGTACGTGAAATTTGTAGTTTATGAAATGAATTTATTGCCAATGTTACGTTGTTGTGAGAATTGATGATTTATTCATTTTTGTCGAATTAAAATACTCTGATGAAAATTGAAAATTTGCGATGTTAGGGTTAAGTTTATTGCAACCTGTTACGAGGAAAGATTTGTCTCAGGAAATGTATTAATTATCCGTGTATCCTTTGCTGTTTGTTACAAAATAATTATATAAAAAATGAAAATTTACGTATTTGTTTTGTATTGAAGAATAAAATTGTGGGAAACGCAAGCGAAAACTAAATTCTCAACGTTTCCGACCATTTATTTAAATTTGTAATTTATTTTTGTATATACAGTACAGTAATTTTAAATAGTTGAATTCAAAAGTGGGTTTTACTGAAGTGAAAAATTACCGTGGTTTCGAACATTAGTGGTACTGTATGGTTGATTTTTGTTTAATTTCGAATTTCTTGTGATATTTACTGTAAATTTGTATATTTCTCTGTGGTTTTTATTACGGAGATCAAACTTATGATGGAAGAATTTAAAGGTGACGTTTACTTTCAGTCCAAAATATTTCACTGACTTCGCCTGTGCATTCTTAACTGAAACTGTAGGAATCGGTTCTGTACTGATCGAAAAGTATACATAATTTGGTGATATTGTGGTGCTAAATTTTACATTTAAACAATTTAAATTTGTATGTAACTAAACCGTATATCAAGACCCTATTTTTTGTCTTTATCAGTTACTGCAAGTGAAAAATCTTCTAGTCGAAACTGAGTAAAGTTTCAGTTTACAAAAGAACATTTTCACAATTAGTCACTCAAACCAACTTTCAACAAGTTGGAAGGCTTCTTTCGCCTAATATATTTAATATTTTTTACTGTCTCGGCGATTGTTTCTGTTTGGATCAACAAATTTGCTAAAATATGCACATGTTGCAATGAACCCAAGAAATTGATAAATTTGAATGAGCTTGTAAAGTTTAGTGAAATTTTATGAATTTGTTTGAATTTTATTACAGAATTTATTTTTTTCGTTTTTGGCGTTAATTTATTGTGGTTTAAAATTTTGGTTGTATAATTGTGGATGAAATCAAATTCCAATTTTGCTATTACTTAGTTAATTTATCAATAAAATAACGTAGTACGGAGTATATGAAAAAGTTACCGTAAATTCTGCAACATGTCGTTATTTTCTTGTACGATTTTTTGATATTTATGCGGTAACCTTTGCCCCGAATTAGAAATTACCGATAATTGATTTTTCAAATGTAAAGCAGCGTAGAATTTATTACTGTACTTATTTATGACTGTTATTTACAATACAATGACAATTTTATTAATCATAAAATGAGAAAAATTTTAACAATCACTTGTTAATTTTCTGCCCGTACTCGTAAGTTAGTGGAATTCTTGAATTTTGGGTTAAGTGTGAGGTCGATTCGCAAATTGTTTGGTCAAAAGTTTTAAACAACAAATTCTTTGTTGAATTTAACGATATTTTGTAATAACTTTTTGTGAATTTTGAGGTTTGAGTTTTGTTGGGTTTTGGGAATTTTATTTGAACAAAATAAAGGAATTAATTACAGCACATAAATTTGAACAACTCAATTTATTATTTTACGAGCTTTTCTATTGAAAAATTAGGATTAAAATCGGATGACTGTGCATAATTCTGTACATTACGATTTTGTAATTAATATTAACAAAGATGGCTCAAACGTTATATTTATCATGAAAAGTTACATAATTTATGCTCTGCACTTCAATGGATGCCACATCTGAAATTTGCCGATTACCTTGATTTAATATACCTTGTAAGATAGATCGGTAAATGTTTGGTTAGTCATTTATTAGAAAACTTACCGTATTTTTTATTCTAATTCTGCCTGCTTCGTTCTGTGCAATATTCAACTGTTGACAAATTAGTGTTGTAAATTTGTCTAGTTGAAATAAGAGCAAGGTCAGTTTTGCAACTATTTTAATATAATTGTGTATTGACTGATTTTGCTTGTTCTTAGATGATAATATATTTCATTAAGCTCAGCGAGAGAAATATTAGCATTTTATTGCACTATTTTTACATCGTTTGTTTACAATTTTCAAACTGAACTCGAAAGAGAGTAAAGAAAGTTTAACATATTAATTATATTACTTTTATTAAAAGAATATATACTTCGCTTTACATTTTTGGACCCCATCACACGACTTATTTACAAGTGGAAGTACCGAAAACACAAAATTTTTTTTTGATTAATTTAATGCTGTAGAACAGGGGTGTCCAAACTATTTTGGCGAAGCCCTTATAAAAACGTGCCTGCAGCATCCTGCAGGCCCTGCAGGATTATTTCCTGCAAGACGTGCTGCAGGAATCCTGCAGGAATTTGGTGAAGGAAGCTGCAGGAATTTTCTGCTGTAACGATCCTGCAGGATTTTGATTGCACGGCCATCACTCATTGGACATTTCACACACTTATTTTTAATTTATTTTGTCAGTG
>JAQIWS010001360.1:0-11843 GCA_034696085.1 Stigmatogaster subterranea | reverse complement strand
AAGTTTATAAAAATAGAAATTTACACATTAACTGAATTTTTTTTGAAAAAATTCGTTAATACGAAAAAATTTCGCTCCCCCGTTAGTACGAACAAATCCGTAAACATTTGCTTGTTTGTACTAACGAGTTCGGACTGTATATACACATTAGCGAATATGTGAAATTTGGAATTTTTTCAATAATTGTTTTTGTTTACATTCCGTGGCATAGTATTTACTGTTGTAACTTACAGTTACACATGACCATAAGATTGGCAATTATAAATTTTTTCTTCTATTGAATAACTGAATCTGCTGCCAAACCTCTGTGATTGGTGGGTCAGATTGATTTTAATTTAATTGCAGATTACGTAAGTTTTGTAAAGTTGATCTTTGCGACAAAATAATGTATTTTTTTGTACAATTGCGTGAGTAGTATCTGTGTTAATTCTCATTATTCTTATCTGTGGATTGAAGAATTCAAAACTGGAAGTTTCTGAAAAACATGTATTGAACGATAAATTGTAAGAATTGTGATTGGCCGCGCTTTAAGTAATACTCAGTGAAATGTTTCATCACTTAAGGTTACGAACGGGCATTTAAAATTATTGCACGCAAAAATTTCTTACAGATTATAGAGACTACTTTGAGGTTGTGAAACCGTGAAGGAATCATTAAACATTCAAAAGTTCATTTATCTCCCTGCGTGTTTTACTTCGCGTGCAAATTTTAAGCCAGTACAGTTAATTGCTGCAAGTAAAAATAACAAATGTTCTACAATTTAACAGCTTTATACGAAAAATATTAATACGGTACGGTTTTGCTATTTTTCGTGTATTTCTTGAACGTTATTTGCAATTTTTTGTCTACTACAAATTTATTACCTTTGGCGAAGTGTAATTGACTACTGTTTTTTAACTTCTCTTGTACCGTGTTTCTTTCTTAAATGATGTTAACAATTTTAATTTATAATTTGTCTGTATACAATTAAGCCAAGTTCGTGATAATCCATAGGAAATAATACATTTTTAGCTGGAAGAGTTACCCAACACGTGAAAACTACGCATGCTGTATAATTTTGCACGAATTTAAAGTAGTTTTTAATTTATCTTGAACACACGGTTAAAATCTAGAAATTCGTCATTTTGTGACGTGCTTGTATCTCACGCTATATCGATGTACTTGTATAGCATAGTTTTGTGGCACATCAACGATTTGATGTGAATCTGTACTTTAGAGTGTACAACTTTTTTTTTTAAATTGTGATTGGATCATCGTGATTACTATCCGTGAAATTTTCTTTTCGTTCGGTAACCAGTTTGCTTAGTTTTATTTCTCCCGATTGTGGTTAATTAAATTTATTGCAATGTTTAGAGAATTTAAAAAAATATCTAGCCATTCTGTGGAAAATACTCCGTTATATCGGAAATTTTCTACTTCTCTGATTTGTAAAAATTAAATTTTGTACTCGTAGAAATTAAATTTTTGGCAGTATTTTAGCACAATTTGCAGATTGACGAACTCTTGCAATAAAACTTGTAGCCTTAAAATATTGAATCCGTGGTTTTTTCTTTGATAAAATGGATTGAATTATTTTTAATTCGTACTGGTTGGTGTTGTGTTTGCAAGCTTCCAAATTTGCAAAATTCTGCGAAATTACTTTTGCTCAATTTCGAAGATTGCCAAATTTATTTTAAAAAGGAGTTTTTATTAAATTACCAGTTACCTCCGAATTTTGTTACTTTGTGAATGAAATTCTGAATTTGCCGCCAATGAGGATCCGTTCATAAATTAAGTCACGCTGAAATCGCCATTTTTGGGCCCATTTTTGGCGGAATTCTACCCCCTATTTTGATTTATAGTCAACATTCACGCCGTGTGACAAACGTCTTTCGTTTGGAATGTTTGTTTTATATTTGCACATTTTTCTCCAAGATTAAGCTCGAATAACTTAGATTAAATCCGTCACCCTATTCGGGATAGCAAATCTAATTTTTTTTATCAGTGTCGACCACCACGTAAATTTTACTCCGTACCTGCTTCATTTATATTTCATGTGAGTGAGACCTTTGCGTTTTCATTGTGAAAACGAAGACCCGATTGAAATTGCAAGAGTGTCAAGTCAATCCATTGAAAAATGACTAAATGCTGAGACAATTTGTAATTTTTCGACCGAATGTATTAGGTCTCAAGTAAAGATTATAAAAATTTAAATTTGAGTTGATGCTGAACGTTTATTGCAATCTGACTTTGTCTTGTTATTACAACGACCACGCCTTCTGACTTTCTTCAAGCACTGTGGTTGTTCTATGCGGTGATGATTTTTTGATAGCGTGTGGGACTGGGAATACTGCAAGTGATCAAAGAAACTGTTAACTCCAGATTATATTTAATTTTTTAAATCATGTTAAACTGTCTTATAAATTAAAAAGCTGTTGCGATTTTTAGTGAATTTACTGACAAAAATTTGTGACGGGTTTAATGTCATTTCTCGTTCAAGTTGTTTACGTAGTATTCAGTATGTAGGTTAGGTACGATTAGTGTTTCTGAAAATGTCACCGTGAGATAAAATTCCGATTAATATACATGGAAATTACTTTTTACGCAATTTTAAATATTGCAATTTTTTTAGTTACTGTACGTGTTACATTGCAGTTTTCGTTGGGAGTTAGTTGTCGACATTTAAATAATTTACTTATCGAGATTTCATTGTAACACATATTGAAAAGAAATTGTGGCTCAGATTTTTTAAATGCCTGATCGGCTGTGTGTTGTCTATATATTTGTCCCGCAAAAAACAACGTTGATTATTTGTTATTTACATAATATTTATATAGATAGTTAAATCACGCCATGTTTATTACTAGAAACTAAAATTCAATCTGGTTAAGATTTTTTTACAATTTGTATTTCTTGATATTTTTTGACCAAATAGTTTTTTCTGAGTAGTTCATGTTTCTAATAGTTTCACGTTATCTGATAAAGCGTGAGTAGTCAGATGGTGTAAAAAATTATATTTAATGCTTGACAACTGCGGAATATTATACATCGTGTTCTACATTGAATTTATTTCAGTCTTTTGGTGTTTTGCAGCAATTTACCGCTGTTTACGTAAGTTAAAATTGGTAAATGTCTCAAATTTACAAAATTTTTAAAATTTGATTAATTTTGACGATTGGTAGTTTCATGAATATCTGTTAACTTAATTTTGTTTGTGCTTTGAGATGCGTCAAGTTTTTAGATTGAATTTGATTACCGTACTCCTGTTACTTCATGTGGTTGAGATCTGAAACTGATTTTTATTGGTAATTTGACATTGTAAATTGTACTGCGTGCTGAATTTCGCGATGATATTGTGATTAATAATTTCATACTTTCCAAGAAATTACTTCAGTAATACTGTTAACGTTTTACATGACCAAGTTATGAGTGTTATTTAAAATTTAAAATTTTAAGTTGTTGCCGGATTACAGTTTCTAATTAAAACTGACATTCGGACCAAAGTTTAATTCTGGTGTCTTAGGCTTACAAATTAAAAACAATGATCGATTTAATTAAAATTAGAATTTTTTTTAGTGCACTATTTTAATATCAGTTGTTGAACTATGTTAATTTTAGATTTATTGCTAGTTTATTTGTAAAAACTACAAACTTTGTGACTGCCAAAAACTTATTTACATTTTGCCTAAACTGTACTTGAATACTGCAACTTCGTCTGTTGCGGATTCTTAGAAAAATTAACATGTTCTGTAAAGAAGCGTTGATTTGGTGTAAAAAGGATTCAACTTCCAGAAAAATATTGTGTTAATACTACGTTATGTTTACTAAATTGTAAAAAACAAGTCTGTTAATATCGTAATTTCAATGGAGAATTAGTAATACAGTAATGTACACCGAAATTTGGCGTGAGAGCCATGTTTCCATTAACGGCGATCTCGCGATGAGAAGCGAATTTTTTTGCTTATATTTTGTAATTTTTTACAGTGGGTTTTATTTTTTTAAAGTTACCACACTGAGGTATTTGAACACGACAGGGGTGGAAGAGTAATTTATTTCGTGCAGTAATTTGTTGGTTGATTTTGTAGTAGGCAAATAACAAGTAACAAGTAACAAATCATGTAGCCTAGTTATGAAATTACGCTATGTGTCACTTGATAATTGTTTTAGTTTGCAGAATACTGTACATTTTGACCGTTGTTAAATTGATTCGAAATTGCATGCAAAAACTGTAATGTTAAGATTTGTTTGTAATATTTAATACCAGCTCCCGGTGAACTTGCTCAGTAACAATTCACCCGTGCGTTCTTACTGAACACTGATGGGGTAAAAAATTCCCAGTATCTCGTTAATAGTACAGTATATTAAAAAAAATTTGTGGTCAAGCGTCACTTTTTGCACAGTTGATCCATTATTAATATCCGATTATCCATCAATATCCGTGTTTCGTGTAATGTACGCATTACAAATTGGACGCCCAAACATATTATGTTGATTTTTAAGTTTCAGCAATTACAAAAACCTGAAATTATTGTTTACTGGAACATCTGCGCACTAAATTTTGATTCTTCAGTGTTTTACAGTAAAGTGTGGTTTCCGTCACTGGGTCCAACTTACCGGTGTTTCTGAACTATCGAAAAGTGAGATTTTTCTTTATTCATGAACAATTACCGTACTGCAAAAATTTTATCATGATAAATATGGCATATTTTTATCAAAATATTTAAGAATTTATTATTCAAAAGTGACCGCAACTGGAAAGAACGTTGTAGTTAGCAATTTTCGTTTATTTATGCTCTTACCTCACCATTAATCTGGATTGCATTGTAGTAAAAATTGTGCGATGGTATTGATTCATTTCGTTGTACAAGTAAAGTTTTAGTTGTTTGCATTTTGCGGTCATTGTTAATTCGCGTTACAAAATTACGTTTTAGTCAAGCTGGATGGCTGTTTAAAAATGTTTGTCCGGCTTGATTAGACAGTAAATTTTATACCGGAATTTTGAGATTGTGTTAATTTTAAATGATAATGCGTGTTGCAGTAACTGTGTTAAATATTTTATGCAAATGTCTAACTGAAAATATTGAAATTTCTGTCATCTTTATTTGTCATTATGTCGCGGTGACCAGTTTCAAAACTTAATGCATCCATTATAGTGTATTATTTGTACCATATTCGTTTTCTTTTCTATTTGCATTTACAGTATATAGCTTTTGATTTATTTTGGGGACGATGTTGTCATGAATTTTGGGTAGCTTAATTTCGTTTCTGCTTTTAGGCGCGTGAAGTTGATCAACCTGCACGGATCTTTATTGCCAATTTATCATTGCATAATGTACAGTGCACTACACTTTGCAATGACATTGTAATTGATAATTTTATAATTGACGGTTACCTACTTCTATACTAGTTTTAACATTTTTTATGACTAAATATTAAGGTTTATTTAAAATGTTAAATCTACTACTCCGTATCAATTACTGTATCTAGCGAGATTTAATCAATTACCGTTCGTCCGCGTGTCTTGGAGCAATTACGTGATATATCTTACAGCTTACAACTGCTTACCGTAAAGTTATCGAGAATTTCCAAATCTGTGCCTATGAAATTTTATTTTTTGACCAAACAATTTTTCTTAGTAGTTCATGTTTCTAAGTTAGATGGTGTAAAAAATTACACATCGTATTTTACACTGAATTTACTTCCAGCCCTAAGTGTTTTGCAGTAATTTACCGTTGTTTACGTAAGTTAAAATTCATAGTTTACTTAAATTTACTTCATTCGCAAACGAGCAATGAAGTGTCCAATAGTGTCCACGAGCAACGTGTCCAATAGTTTGGTGTTGGAATGTAGTTATTAATTTACTGATGTGGTTGTCTTAGAGTCGCGAGATTAATTCATGGTTTCGTAACTATTTACTCATGCGTTTGTAATTTTGTTAACTTTCGGTCTCGTTGTGTTTAAATTCGTCATGTACATTTGGATAAACAAATAGATACCTTTTAAAATTAGTTATTTGGGTAATTCGCAGTACTCGATTTATGAAATGAATTTATTTTACTTATTACGACTTACGCTGGTAGAATTTACAAAATTTGTAAAATTTGATTTCTTTTGACGATTGATAGTTTCATAAATATTGGCCACCTTAATTTTATAAAGTGTTTATTTTTAGATTTAATTTTATTCAGACTCATTTTTATTGGTAATTTGGCATTGTAAATTATATGGCGTGCTGAATTTCGCGATGATTTCGAAATTGGTAATTCCACAATTCCCAAGAAATTACTTTAGAAATACTGTTAACATTTTACATGGCATAAATTTTAAATTGTTGCCGGATTACAGTTTTTGTGGTTAACAGTTTATTTTATTTTGCTTAATATGTAAAATTGTATGTATGTACTGTATGTATGTATGTATGTGTTGGTATTTTACCAACTGTGCATAAATCTCCGTATATTAAGTTCTGTCATACAGATTTTATTCCAAAAATCGTTTGTTTACTAAGCATAATTTGTAGGAATATTTGACTTTTCGATAAAATATTTCACTGATTAAATTCCTTACTGTCAATTTAGTTTGCGTATTGAAATACTCTTGAGTCTTGACGCATACGAGTAAAAGAAAACTTGTAGTTTTAAGAAAAATTTGTGTGAAGTCAGTGAAAGATTGTTGGAAAAGATTTTGCTCACCTTTTACAATACAGTACAAAAAGTTTTAAAATCAATTTTAATATATAACAACCGGTTACAATTGTCGCACCGTGGATTGCGGTCTAAAGCAAGACAGGAATTAAGACAATATTTTTGTTTTTGTGGAGTCATAATTTCAATAAAAACCTACCGGTAATTTGGCTTTTTGAAAACCGTAATTTATTTCTTAGTGCTACTGGAAGAGAGAAAATGGGCTGAACTTCTAAACATTTATTTTTCAATTTAATACCTTCCGTAAAAGAATCTTTTACTACAATTGTTAGCGAATTTTTTTGTAAATTTTTACAATACGTGATAAAACTCTACTCATGTTTGCTTCTGTTTTATGGAAACGTGAGTGGTAAATTTATCCTTTTGACATTCTTTCAACGGATGTAATGCTGTTTAATTGCATTTTTAAAACTATTAGATTTAACTTTCTGTTCACTCAAATAGATTTTACTTAACCTATTTTGACGTGTAGTTGCTGTAGTCCATTTGCAAACTGTACCAGGGGTGCAGAAGATGTTCTGAAATGATGGTAGAAATTATGGTGGTTGAAAAACGTGTGGCAAATCTTAATTCTAGTTAGTAAGTATTGAAATTCTGACCATAACGTAATCGTACGGGTAGCAGTAATATGCCAGTAATTTATTTTTAATGCGTTGCGTAGAGTTGTAAACTGAACTGGCAGTACTGAAAACACTTTATACCGTTAATTTGCCGTTTCAAATTACATCGTACATTTGATACGCATTTTAATCAGTAAAATTATTTTTGTGTTTTGTGTAGCCGGATAACATGTGTATGTGATTTGAATTTAACATTTAATTTTATGTAGTAGTTTTGAATTTTTATTGATTTTTAAATGCCAATGCACGACTGTTAACGGTTTTGAATTTATTAAGAGGCTCATTCTTGTGTAAATGAAATTCTTATTTCTGATTATTTCAAAGTTTAAGTGTGCTCTTTGAATTGCTTGCGAATTCTTTTTAACTCTGGGTTTTTGATCACATATTTTATTGACATATTAAGAATCAGTCTGGGAATGTGGTTCATCTGCATTATATCGGAAATTTTTTATTTCTCTGATTGCAAAAATTAAATTTTGAACTCGTTGAAATAAAAATTTTGGCAGTATTTTAGCACAATTTGCAGACTAACGAACTCCTGCACAATAGCAAAAACGTTGCAATAAAACGTGCAACCTTAAAAAATAAAATCTGTGGTTTAACCTCTTTGTGGGCGGACAGTGTAATTAGATAAGGAGTACAAAATATTACTTCAAGATACGTTTAACCTAGCTTGACGTTTGTTATTATTTTGTTTCTAAACAGTGCAAATATAAAAAACTAAAGTAACTTGTTCATCGTGTTTGTGCTAATGTTCTCTACTAACACTGCGTTATTTTTACAAGCTCATTTCTAATTCAGGTCACTATAAAATAGCCTGTAATACTATATCTGATGTTCTCTTGTGGAAGTTTTTCATGTTATCCACCGTTGCCTTATTTTTCAAACTCACTTAAACTCTTTTTTCCTGCAATTAGTCAACTACAGTTTTTCGCTAATTTGTGTACTGTAATACAAGTATGTAGGTTTTATTAGCCCATGTTTTCCTCGTTATTGGTTTTGGGTTGAATTATTTTTAGTCGCACTGGTTGATGTGTTTGCGATTGCTTCCAAATTTTGCAAAAATTAAAATTCTGCGAAATTATTTTACAACGGCTAAGTTTTTATTCAATTACCGTTGCTGCCGAATTTTGTGTTTTGTGAAGTGAAATTCTGAACTTTGTCGCCAATGAAGACCAGTTCACAAATTAAGTCACGCTAAAGTCGCTATTTTTGGACCCGATCTCCCATTTTTTATTTTATTCTTGACTTTTTAATCAACTTTCACGCCGCATGACAAACGTCAGTCGTGTGGAATGTTTGGTTTATCTTTACGTCAGCATAATTTATTTTTAAATTTGACATTTTCTTGTTACATTTTTCCCCACGGTGAATTTTTTTAATTTTTTTTTTTAAATAAAAAAACTTAAACCTCCCGTTACATTTTGAGGGTCGAACTTCACCCGTCAGTTACGATCCCCTTCCACCTTCGGCTGCAGCATATTTTAACGAGCCGAGTAAATTTTTTTTCTATAGTCTAGTCTCTTTTTTAGTTTGCACAATTGACAGCAGATTACTTTAAATACAATGTCAACTATACGTCACGCGGAATGGTTTCTGATGTTCGACGTATGTACATTGGATTTAAACCTGCCTGCTTGATATTTGGTGCCTTTGAGTGACGGAAATCAACTGTGACTGCGGATTGCAATATCTGAATGGAATCTTTTGTGTTTTCACTGTGAAAAAAAGGACCCGATTGATATTGTATAACTAAATACTGAGATAATTTGTAATTTTTTGACCGAATACATCTCAAGTAAATGTTACAAAAATTTAAATTTGTGATGCTTAGCGTTTACCTCAATTTGACTTTGTAAGTGAATTCGTGTATAGTTCCTCTAAAGCCACTGTTTGGTGGTTCGAACAAATTCTTGAGTCTACGTCGTTTTTCATTTTTTATTAGTATATTAAATAATGCTCTAGCAGTATTAATTTTGGGTTAATATTTGTTGATGTGAGAATATCTTAAATTGATTCTTGTGCGCTTGAATTCAAGCACAGAATAATTAATTTAGAATGTGACATCGTTAAATGCCCCATAATGCTTCGCGCGATTGAAAACAGTAGATTGTGAAAAAGAAGTTGGCTTCTCTGCGGTGATTCAGACTTAGCTTACCACTGTTGGCGCATGAAGCGCTGCGGTTGTGCAATCCCACATTGCACCGTGTGTCTCGCTCATCCGGCCATTTTAATTGTTCGGATTGTTTTCGTTTTGTGTGTCTCCCGATGGCTTAGCTGTTTGGACGAAGTTAAACTCGAATTAGTTTCTCTCTCATCCATTTGAACGAGGTCCTCTTTAAAGGTAAGATCGATGAAAGCAAAAAATTAATTGTTGAATCAGCATCCGAGTATGGCTACGTGTTATTCAGCTGTTATGAACAACATGTTTTTTGGTCAAATTCGAATTCTGACACAAAAAAATTCTGAATTAAAATTGTAGCTGTAATATTTTCATCAGCGATTTTGTGGTAAATTTATGCGTTGTGTAATATAAAAAAAAATCAAGTCGGGTTTTTATGATGTTTGATGCTACGTTGTATAAATTTATGATGGTCATTTTGTGTTACAAATTGAAAGTTTTCATTGCCTCATCGAGAGATGGAAAATATTTTATTTGTTGCTCACGATGTAACATTCCGTTCTCGTCGAAGCTATGCCTATTACCGTTAACAACTGCCTGGTTTATTTTTACTACTGCCTTAAACCTTTTAATAAAGACGTGTTTCTTATTAATACAGCGACCTAGCTTTCTGACTGTCCAGGTCACGTAGGGTTGTTATTCTACCTTATGTGGTGGTGATTTTTTGTTACTGCAAGTGATAAAAGAAACTGTTAACTCCAGATTACTGTATATTAGATTTTTTTAAACCATGTTAACGTGAGGAATTTGTTTTTTGGTTTGCATAATTTGTTCGGTTTCGATTGTATTAGTCAGTTAAGGTTGTAGATGGTAAACGAAAAACTTGTGTGAGTTTGAGTCTCAGTTTAATTTTCCGGAAACAAACGAAAAGCAACGGAAAAATAAAGAAGTGTCTCACACCCCTTACAAATGTGCAATTTCGTGTAATCTGTAACAGTTTGAAGAACATCTCAACGATGTTGTTGATGTAAAGACTGCTGAAAATTAACTGATTATATTTTGATTGAGTGTCATATAAATTGTTATAGATAATTTTTTATGTTTCGTCTTTGTACAAGTATTACTAATTAGCTGTGTGATTTTACAACATCACCTTATTTTCACTATGACGTGTGTTGAAACTTGATTTTTAGGGTAAGAGGAAGTTTGAAAATATTAAAGAAAGTTTTAGGTTTTGTAAATTAAAGATAGTTAACGCCAATTACTAGGTTGAATTTTTGTATTACTGGTTGCTTAAATTGAAAAATCGATCAATGTGACCAACAAAAATTATTTTTGCACTTGATCAACTGGTTTGGTATTGTCTATTTTACCACCTCTCGTCTTATACTTTAAAATTTTATGCATATTTTGAAATGAGCTTTCGAGGAACAATTTAGAATAGCACATCTTATTGCAAACATTGTTGCTTGTAAAGAAATTGTACAATTAAACTTTAAATTCTAACACTAACAAATTTGACAAGCATATTTTAAATTTTTGTGATGTTTTTTATTAACTTGAAAAAAAAAATTTCTTTCTCCCCGTGGGTGAGGTGTATTGTTTCTTGCATCAAGAATATTTGTTAAATTTGTAGTCAGTTTTTATTTTTGTTCACGTTCAAGCAGCTCGAAGAAAATCTTCGTACAAAAAACCATTTTTATGCTTGTGTTGTAATTGCGTATTGCACTGGGGAAAATAGTATTTTAGTAACGGCAGAAGTTGTGCTGGTTATTGAAAAATGCGTGCGTATTTTTAGTGATAAATAATTTGTAATGTTGTGACTATTGACTGACAAAAATTTATTTTGGACAGCATTGGGTTCACGTCTGTTTTGTGCCCCGCAACTAACTTAATGGAAGAACGAATGAACTACATTTGAAGTCCAAAAATTCGGATACCGGACCACCCGAGAATCCGGATTTTCGGACCTGTCCGAATGTCAAAATTTATCTTACAATCGAATTTTTGTAAAAATTCTTTGTCAAATTTAAAATATATTAAAATTATTCCTTAAGTGTGAAGTTTTGTCAAAATCCTTCCCTAAATTTGAACGCTAAAAATTACTATTTGAGAATTTGGAAAATCCGAAAATCTGGAATGATCAAATCCTCAAGTAGTTCAGATTTTGGACTTCTACTGTAATTTGGATAAAATGTTATTCTTACGTAAATGATTTTAGAATTAATTTATACTGTACACATCCCCATTCGAGGTTGAATTAACAATTCTGAATTTTGAATGCTGAAAGTATATTTTTTACTCCGTATCTAAATTGGGAAGGAGGCGATTGTCCGCCTGCTTTTTGTCCGCCCACTTTTTAATTTTGTCCGCCCGATTTATATTTCTTGTCTACCCAAATTTGTAACTGTATCCACC
>JAQIWS010001359.1:0-11852 GCA_034696085.1 Stigmatogaster subterranea | reverse complement strand
TCCAACTCATACACTAATCCATCTCACTCACTGGTATACCTAAGCCACACAATACTAAGTATAAGTTGGCGGCTGCAATGTACAGCTTAATCCGTCTAATCACTGATCCAATCCGGGGTGGCTATAGTGATAACTCACTCAAAATGGCGTCAAAGTCCGCGTAGTAAAAGCGCTTTTTCAAACGCGTGTAGCAGGAAAACTAAACGTTTGCGCAGAAAACGGTTTGCAGATTCGGACTCAGCGCATCAAGATTGATAAGACAAGATTAAAAAAATGGAAATTTAACTGTTACACCTAAACTTTACTCGTACTGGCGAAACTTTAGTCAGTCAAAATTCTCAAAACATTAAACATGAAAATAAAGTACGTAACTGCCTGCGTTTATTTTCATATACATGGCATTAGGATAAAAATTCCTTTGCAGTTTGATGGGCGTATATGATGCTCACATCCCCACAAAGTATAATTGTATAAGACACCTTTAAAGCTTCAACATAACGTTGACGTTAGAATCTTACCCAATGACACTGCTGTTATAGCCAAAAGAAAAAAAATCCCAAAAGAAATGAAATAAAAAGAACTTTTCTCTCCTAGATGTTAGCTAGCTTCTTTGCCATTCATACCAATGCCTCATTTATTTGACATTTTCCTCTTTTTTCCCCCATACTGCCTCTATTATCTTGGAGAGAACACAAACGAATGCCTACCACGACAGTCTCTTTTTCTTTGTGCAATAAAGTTCATTCCAGGTATATATGAAAACTCCCGCCGCATCATTTGGTGGAACTGCACGCATGTTCTACTTGCTAATACACTGATGCCAAAGACAATTTTCCTTCGCTTACCGCTATTTTTATTTTTTTTGTGAGGCTGAAGCTTTTAAACTAGATGGGAGAAGCCATTTTTATAGGTTGCCTTATTTTCTTTTATTGTGCAAATGATTTCCATCTAGTGTTTTTGGACAAATTTCTTTTACACTTAAAGTTCTTGGACTTTGTTGCAAAATTTCATTACGTGATGGGCATTGAAAGTTATTGGAAGTAGAGATTCAAATTTCAGATGTTTCATGGGATGGGTACAATAGAATTTTCAACTGGAGAATGTTTGTGGTACTTTGCAGGTACAAAATGTGGCTTCTCGTTTTGAGTTGTCAATCGATGTTATACAAGTTTAGTGGACTCAGCAGAAGTTGAATCCCTCGTCACTTCTTTTTGTGGCAGTGTAATACAATCCAATACGTGATGTCAGCCGACATCTGTTTATTTTTTACTTTATTTGTTGTTTTGCAGAAAATTTGAAATAACATCGCTAACGCCCATTATTAAAACTAAATTTTTAAGAATAAAGATTAAACTTTTGGGCAGAGAGAAATGAATTGTTGTTGTTAGTTAAAACTAGAGCTGTGCATCAGCCCAAATTTTTCGCCCCATCCCATCCTATCCCACTTAATTTTTATCAAGTCCATCCAGTTCCATCCCTCACGAATAAATTATTAGTTCCATCCCAACCCGACCCATTAACCTTGGACAAACTAGTAGAGGGACTGCCGACTCCGCCATTTTGTTGTTTTGGATGTGGCAATTCGCAACGCGCCAACTGGTGGCAATATTTTCAACTGAGGACAAACAAACCCAAGTTCATCTCAAGCAATTGAAATGGAGGCAACGAAACATTGCTTTTATGCTACCTGCAAAAGTGATAGCAGATATTACCATATGCCACACATGAAGGAGATAATATTTTGCGCATATTTCTTTTTTAAAATTTTTTTTGCAAAGAATCAATGATGGTTAAGTGCCAACCCAAAAAGTAAAAATTTCAGCAGACTTGAGAAAAATCTTAACAGATCTGAGCTGAATTTCGAGGGTGTTGTGATTAACATGTGCATGTATCTGGGTGTGATGCGTATTTTATACACTAAGTTAATTTATTTAGAGATGACGTACGGATCACTTGTATTCTTTCCGTATGTACAGTACACTCCTTGGTTTTACACCCCTAGTTTGAGGTGATTTTAACACAGGAAGTTTGAACCATTGATACTCTTACTGCTTCAAGTTTGGGAAAAATACTTTGTTTTAGCGTACAATGTTGTCTGCATGTTATGAAAACTTTTGCGTGACATTTTTGATCTCCTGAATTTAGTCAAAAAAACGTTGCGATATGAAACTGATTATGAAATTTTTATTTGTCGATATTTTTTACAACAATTTTTTTTGAGTTGCTAAGGGCAGGAACAAACAATAAAAAATTGTGTGATCAAAAATTATCGACAAATAAAAATTTCATAAGGAGTTTCGTAGATGACCACCAACTTTAGACGTCGCAACGTTTTATTGACTAAATTCAGATAAAAAATCTCAAGCAAAATTTTTCATGATATCCAGACGACGTTGTATGCTGAAACAAAGTATTTTTCCCAATCTTGAAGCAGTAAGAGTATCAATGGTTCAAACGTCCAGTGTTAAAATCACTTCAAACCGCACTTTACAACGTTTTTGCACGCGGAATAGGAAAATTCATGTCAAACATTAGCAGTCAGTCCTTTTGTCATAACATGCCATTCAAAAAGATCCTAATTGTTTGAGTGAAAAAGCATCACATTATACTCTAATTACGCTAAGAAACATGCCATCAGTGATTCTGTTAAGTTTTCGCGTGATGTTATCAAAATTGTCCTACTGTCCAATTAATTATTTTGCACCACGATTTTGTGGGGGTGTCAATAATTCGCCAGTTGCAACCATGTTACTTTTACAAAATTAAATCGCTTCAATGCTTAATTGAAGAAGTAGGCAAGCTCTTTTTTTAGTGCACTTTTTGTTTTTCTAATCGCTTTGATTTGCTCATTGGCGTTTACAGGATTTACAAAGACGAAAACTTAAATGTAGGTGTCCAGTTATTTGTTTTGCCCACTGTAACTAACTAACGACAACTACAATTCAGAGAAACTCCAATTTTTCCAACATGAAAACTATCAACAACCAAACCATTCGTAGCTCAATAAATATAATTTTTTCTCCAAAACAATTTAAAACCTTTTCCAATGAGGGTGCAAAACTATAAGCACAAAGAACTAAAGCCAAAAAAAATTTCTCTTGCAATATTTATCGAATAAAAAATTATTTTTCCCACTCAGCCTACACGTTGTACTTAAATGTTTTCCCACATAGTTCAAAATTTCGTCACTCTGGCGCCACCGTCGGATAGCCTGCGCAGAAACATAAATTTTGGTATTTTTGGGGGAGTCGGCAGTCCCTCTACTAGTTTGTCCAAGCATTAACCATTTGTCCCGTGGTTCCCACCATGTAACTGATAAGTGAAAAACTGAAAACAATCCTAAAATTGCCACTGTGTTTAACTTGAGTTTATAAATTTCAGCGTCAGATGGAAATAATATTATAAACTGGTGGCTTATTAGTCTGCCGACATTCATTTTTTAGGGTAACAGCAGTAACTAACAAAATCTACCAAAAAGGTTTGTCCCACGTTCCATCCCATTCCATCCACGTTCCATCCCAACCTGTACCATCCCACGTTCCAAAAAAAGGCCCGTGAGCGTACCATGAGACATTCCATGGGATACCACAATAACTCTTGCACAGCTCTGGTTAAAACATATTCATATTTTTATTTAACGTTAATGCTTTCAAGGGTAAAATTTGCAAATCGAACTTTCAAAAAGGAAAGTCTCATTCATCTCTTTCGGATTTTGTTTGGAGTAATTCATGTTTAAAATTGCTAATTAATTCATTTTGCAGTATGCTTATTCGGAAGAAATCTCATCGTACTCATGAAATTTATACTGTTTTAATCTTAGAAAAATAAATTCAATTGGTTTATTTTTTTAGCACAACGAAGATGTGTTATTTACTCCTCTGACGCATTGCTACAACAATGGCTGATGGATGGCTCAGAATAGCATTGGCAATTCTCGTTTTGTTCATCACCACTTCAGTGAATGTAACCGACAATGACGATGTGGATGATTCGTTGGACATCGTTACCAAGAGTGGAATTGTGCGCGGTTTCCGCCGTCACGTTCTGGGAGAAGAGCTGCACGTTTTTCTGGGTATTCCATATGCCAAGCCGCCAGTAGGTGAATTTCGCTTCCGAAGACCGCAACCAATAGAGGCTTGGTCGGGCGTACGTGATGCTACTCGCCTACCAAATTCATGTATGCAAGAGAAGACCGAATATTTTCCAGGTTTTCGTGGTGAAGAAATGTGGAATCCTAATACCAACATCAGTGAGGATTGTCTCTACTTAAATCTTTGGATACCGGCAGGAGTACGTCGGCAACGCGATACTCCAGCCAGTGTAATGGTATGGATATATGGTGGTAGTTATATGAGTGGTACGTCGACATTGCAAGTGTATGATGGTTCTATATTAGCCATTATGAATGATGTTGTAGTTGTTTCTTTAAATTACCGCGTAGGAGTGTTTGGCTTTTTGTATTTTGGAGTTGATGAAGCACCAGGCAATATGGGTTTACATGATCAAAGATTAGCTTTGGAGTGGATACAAGATAATATTCGTAGCTTTGGTGGAAATCCAGTTTCCGTGACTATCTTTGGGGAAAGTGCTGGTAGTGGTTCTGTCACTGTGCATCTGCTGTCACCAGTAAGCCGACACCTGTTTGCAAGAGGAATTATGCAGAGTGGTACTGTCAATGCTCCATGGAGTTTCATGACTGCAGAAGTCGCCAAGAGCCGGTCGGCGGCACTTTCCAATCTGCTCGGGTGCAATACATCGAGTTCTGAGGCCGATTCTGTTCTTATTGTTGGATGTTTACTGGATCTGCCAGCTTCCACTCTTAGCGACGGTCAGTGGAGTTTATACGCAGTCATCCTGACTTTTCCTTTTTGTCCGACTGTAGATGGTTATTTCTTAACAAAAACACCAGAAGAACATCTTCGTTACGGTGATTTTAAACGAGAAAATATTCTTTTGGGTAGCAATATGAATGAAGGAACTTATTTTATCATTTACGATTTTATGAACTATTTTGATAAAGATGGACCAAGTCTCTTGACTCGTGAAGAGGTGATGAAAATCATCGGTGCTATCTTTAAAAACTTTTCTGAAATCGAACGTGAGGCAGTAAGTTTCCAATATACCGACTGGGAAGCTCCTGGGGACGGTGGTATCAACCGCGACATGGTGGGTGACATGGTGGGCGACTATTTCTTCGTGTGTCCCGTCAACCATTTCGCGCAGGCGTTCGCTGCTCAAGGTGTAAACGTGTACTATTACTACTTCACGCATCGCACCAGCGTAAGCCCGTGGGGGTCCTGGATGGGAGTCATGCATGGAGATGAGATAGAGTACGTGTTTGGGCGGCCCCTCAACCGCTCACTCAACTTCACGCAAGCCGAACGCGAGCTCAGCCGCCGCATCATGCACCATTTTGCCAATTTTGCGAAAACTGGGTAAGAAACGTGCTACTTTTTTTTGAATCTATCTGTAACGTAATGAGACTCGCATTCTTTTGCTTACATTACTATCAAACAATACACACAAACTTTCTTTACATTCGTGCTGGCGCCGGTGGACCAGTGTTTAGCGCGCTCTCCTCCTGGTCCCAAGATTGTGAGTTCAAACCAGGCCGGGGTTAGTAAAAATCCTTTGGGTGAGAAGGATTTTTAGAAGTGGCGTTCCTTCGGAGGGGAATTAAAGCAGTTGCCCCCGTGTATCGGATTGTTGGTGCACGTTAAAAAACCATTGTAAGAATTTGACGCTCTTTCTCGGCAAAATTACCAGGTAGATGATCTTCATCCCCTGGCGTCAGTGTTCAGCCTTAGGCCAATGTTAAATAAGCTGCTGCTGCTGTACTTGTCCAATCCGGTCTCTGTTTCTGCCTGTCACCCGATGTTCTCGAAGTTTGGGCGACGTTAAATAAACCACTACAACAATATCTGTACATTCGTAAGTAATATGGTATAATTATACCAAATCCTAAATCCTAAATAGTCAAATTAATGATAATAACGACCGTAATGTTATGGTCTTTAAACACGTCACGTCAATCAAATTCCTAACTCCTGTAATTCGCACTCTTTCCATTGCTTCTGTGAATTTTGGACTGAATATGCGCGTGTCTGGTCCGGACCGGTCTGAAGTTCTGTAATTTTGTAATGAAACGGACAAGAAATTTCAAGCTATGTGAACACGCTAAAAGAATAAACCACGTCTATTCGAAACCACTGTGGCGTATTACTTCTTGCATTGAATAACCACGATTGTACGTTCGGGAACCAGAGAATGTGTATCTGAATTGAGCCAATCAGCAATTCCTTGTGTTGATTGACCGATTGTACGTGTTTTTTGAGATGGCGAGAATGGTAACGTGATCTAAGACATTATTTGAGATCATATATGTCAACTGGCAAATTTAATTTCTTTTCTTTGCAAACTAGTTGCGGTTATTAACATAATTTTTTATTCTTTTATTCCTCTTCAAAAGTACTACTTATCTCTTTCTTTGCCTACTTCAACCTACCCCAGAAAACAACAAAAACAGTAAAATTTCCAGATTCTTTTTTCTTCTAAATGCATCAGACGAATTTGTTCGTCAACCTTCCAGTTGGTTGAGTTGGAACGGCAAAAGAAAGCCAAACGGTGGCCCCATTCCTTTTATCGATAAGTTTAAGCCCCTTCATGAGGTGGTGATTATTTCCCCTCGCCATTGTTTCTATTGAATTGAGAGTGAAAAGGAAATGGGTTTTTTATCCTCACCAGTGAGACCATGCATTTCCTGTACTAGCCGTTGGGTGCCACGCATACATCCTTGCATCTACTGTTAATGTGTTCTCCAAAGCCCTCCTAGGCTAATAAAATTATCGATACTGGGCTGCAATTCCGCCCACCACTTTAAACTGAAGACAGTAGAAAAAACTGCAGTTTATTGTAGTTTGGGAGAATTATGTGCGATGTGAATTATGCACTAGTTCTAACATGAATTTGGTGTGCATAGAACATATGGTTCGTTTTTCCTATTCAAAATTCCAGCGAGAGTTAATAAAAATGGGTATGCTTAATAAAAAAAGTGGAATGTAAAAGAGGTGGGTTTTTAATATACGGGCAAAAATAATCGATAAATTACATGTTGATTCCAGTGCACATGGTGGGAATTTTTTGTATGAAATATAAGTGAATATGTTTTTAGTGAATTTTTTCTTTAGTTTAATATATTTTTTCTTTTTATACCTAACAAATTGCCTCCTGTGGAGGATGCGGGTAGTGATCTAGGAAGAGGCTACTGTTGTCTTAACGTTTGTTTGTCTTCTTAACACAGAAATCCTTCCATCGCTGACATGAGTTGGCCTCGGTACACAAGATCCGATCCAACTTATGTTCTCTTGGATGGGACTTCGAAAGAACATCGGAAAGGTCCTCGGACGAGATTTTGTGCCTTTTGGAACGAGTTTATGCCTGTTCTCGTCAAGACCAGGAACCATAAACCAGCCGTACACAATCCTAGTATGCTGAAACTGCACTTCTTGCTCTTTTCTTGTTGATAGGATATGATTGCGAAGTTCCTGTCTTTTCACTAAGAACATTTATTTCTTATTTTTTTCTTACTGTGAGAAATTGTTCACTGTGAATTATACGGTGTTTTAATGGCTTGTGGATGTCGACAATCGATAGCAAAACGGTTGCAGCAATTACATTTTTAACAGTAGTTTTTTTATTGAAAACAATGACATTGTTGAAGTTATAGTGCCAATAACATCGCCATGTTGAATTACAGTAATCTCTCGGCAACCGCGGAGGTTGGCGAGTCTAAAAGTCCCACATGCTACTGTGTTGGGGAAAAGCAAACTAAAACAAATTCCAGTGTGGATACAAACGGAGAAGTGCTTATTTGTACCGTCTAGCCTTTTTAAAGTTAGATTTAACCTAATTTTACATAAGCTTATCCTGTACAAACCACGTACAAGTATACACGAAAATTTCCGCATACAGCGCCAAATTTTTCTTTAGAAAAAATTAAAAGAGTTATCTCGAAACCACGGTTGGCAAGGGATTACTGTATTTACAAAATCTTTCCCGTCTTCAAAATTAGAAGATACTTTAGTAATAAAGAGAAGGAGACCGACGTTAGGTAAACTGTTACAACTACTATAGTACTTTGATGTGCCTTGTTCCGGTACTTACACGTAAACTAATAATTGCAAGATGCAACGCATCAGTTTTATTTGTAAATTCTTATTGTCACAAACAGGAATTTTATCGGTTGGCAATAGGGTAGTCTGTTAATTTCCATCTTAAGCAATTTTTTTTGCAAATCTACAATTTTTAATTGCGAGATGTAAATTAAATATTACTTGAACAGAAACAGATATTTATTGAGTTGTTCAGATATTACAGCAGAATCTCGATTATCCTGCTCCCGGTTATCCGACACTCCGTATTATCCGACGGGGTCTTGAGTATACTTCACCTAGAACTGTAGTACTCAAATGATATTTTCTTCACTATTAATTTACTTAACTACATTTATTGTCTTATACTACGTTAGTAATACGTGGGAAATAGTTAGTGGTTGGACTGATTCAAATTAAAATTTACACTAAATTTAATATTTTTTTGATCCTCTCTTCTATTTAACATGTATTATCCGTACTATCCTACAATTTCGGTATCCGACCTTCTCTGGGTCCCGTGCATGTTTGATAATCGAGACTCTACCGTATTTCTGAAATTCATCGTAAAATTATCCTAAAAAAAGAAGAACGTTGCGAAATAACATTTTTCAAACTTAATAAGTATTAGCAAATTTTACCCAGGCACAAGTTCCAGCTCATTAACTTTGTGGGAAATCTTCGAGCATTTAAAAATAATAATACACTATACGTGTTACATGAGTTGTGTAATTGCCTTCGATATCCTACGTCATATTTTATTAATTGTTGTTGGGACGTAAATTGTAAGATCATGCTCGATTCTCACAGCGAAACGTCACCATCTGAGTAGTAACGTAACCAAAGCGATTAAAACGGACATTTTCGGTTGCACGTTATAATCTTCCCAATTTTTTCATTCTATTTTTTCCTCCACGTCCATTAATATCAATTTTTCTTCGAAAATGATATTTCCATTTACACAATGAAAAACGTTGTCTCGGACTTCCAGCGAAAGTCCATATTCTTTTAATTCATTAAAATTAAGTTGACGTGAGTGACAGAGTATCTTTTCATAAGCAATTATAGATAATTGCTTTTTTCTGTTTATTTTTCTGGGTTATTGGACTGCTTTAAGTATAGATTACCTTCTGTTCACGTGACCAACTTCAAATAACGTTGTCACATTACCATCTTCATTTTATTTGTGACCATCTATCGTTTAGACGTTTGCAATCTTTTAGTTTCCAGATTTCTTTCTCAGCCTTTTTTTAAGTCAGTAGATTTTATATCTGATATTAAGCTTTCTTGTTTATTGATTGCCGTTATGATATTACAAAATTATTTTTTTCTGCTGCACTTCTCAGGCGTTATTCAACAACACGAAGACTGCCCGTCTGCTATACCGGATTCGAACTTTATAAATCAACATCTAAATCGACAACCGAGACTTTGGACGTCACATCCACTGTCGCTTGTTATTGTAATGCTTCCGTGTTTTTTACGATGCTTTTTCTACGAGACGTAAGAAAAACACTTAATGAGCAACTTATTTCACCGCGCCAATAAGTTTTTCTTCCAGAGATGTTTTACGTTGTGTTTCACTCTGTGGCTTAACTCAAGAATTATTAATATTATTGTAAACTTCCGCAGATTGATTAATAACAAGATTTAATTTAAAGAGAAATATTTAATGAGATTCACATTCTTTACCTGTAAGAACAAAGTGGCTTATCAACTATGGTGGTATTTATTTCTAAATTTAAAGTTTAATCGAAAAAATATTGTATTACCCAGGCGGTAGTTACAAAATAATAGGTTTAACATTTAATCGTATTATTATGATGATTGTATCAAATTTTAATGTGAAGCTTGTTATGTAAACGGCAATAATATATGTAGTTATTATTTGTTTCTAGATTTACAGGAAAGTAAATTAACATGCATTAAACTTATTATGATAAATGCAAATTCCATTCTTTAATTGCCTAGTCTCACGTAAAATAAACGACGTGTAAAAATCTTCTCGTTTGTGCTCATTTTCACTGAATTTTATCACGTGTGAAGTCGTTTTGGTAAAATAGTACTTTAAACAGTAAAATAATATAATTTACAACACAACTCGAAATCATAAATAATCATTGCGTTACCAAAATTAGTTTACTTCTAACAATCGTTAATTTGTTAATTTAATTGTCCCACAATCACGCCAAAATTTATTCCGACTATAAATTTTCGTGTTTGCTGTCGGAGTAATTTTTTCTTATTGGTATCATTTAAATATTTGTTTCTGCGTATCCAATAAGGAGAATTATTTATCACTTTCCCATTTAAATTTAACTCGGTCGTCAGTTTCATGAAAATCCGAGGGAGACTCACAGTGATCTATCACTTGATTTAACCAAATACGGTCACTTTGTTTGCTGTCACAATGTGCAGTGTCGTAAATGATTAATTACTCACACAGGGTGAATTGACTAATGACAGAATGTTTTCTCATTTTATGTATACGGTAAATACTTTTATCCGACTAAATTTAAACCTGGTAGATTTGATGATATTAAAGAAATACGAACCGCGGTAATACCGGTATCTGAGATTTTTCAATAGATTTAAAAAATTTTAAGATTGAAATTGAATCTTTTAAACTAATGCTAATTAAATTAGTTTGATGCCACCGTACAAGGGATTCACTGTATTCCATGATCACTTTCAATTTTGGAATTTAAAGAAAATGTACTTATGAATACACAATACAGTAATCCTTCACCAACCGCTGGATTTTCAACCGCGGCTTCGAGATAATGCGGTTAATTTTTTAAGTCAAAAATTTGCTTCTATGCGGAAATTTTCGTGTATACTCGCGGTTTGCCAAGTGATAAAATTTTATGAAATCATGTTAAATCTAACTGTAAAAGGCTAGACGTTACAAATATGCATTTTCCCGTTTGTTTCCACACTGGAATTTTTTTTTTCCTTTTCCCCAATCCCGTAGCATGTGGGTTTTTGGACTCGCCAACCGCAGTTTCACCAATCTCGGCGGTCTTTAAGAATGTAACCCCCGCTTTTGGCGAGGGATTACTGTATATTGCGATGGTATTACTGGGTAGGACCGGCTACATAAGTTTAAAATTTATAGAAAAAAAATTTGCAGAACCTGTTATAATTGCAATAATATTTCTAAAAATGTAACAGCTTTTCAGGATATCAGCTAAAACAAAGATTAAGTCAATTTGTATGTACAATATGGTTGGTAATAAATTACACTTGGTATAAATTCTGTCAAACTGCAGTAGTTTTAGATTTCTATAGTTTTCTATACTTTTTACAAATCTTGAAAATTTTGTGACAAATGTTAGTACTTGATAAATTTTGAAATTGTCGAAATTTATCAAAACTGCAATAAGGCTTGTATTAAACCCCGGCCACGTTAAAACTGCTACAAATTAACATAATAAATTTGTAAATAAATATTGCTAATCATAATATGTGAAATTTTCTCTTGCTTTTTAAAATCTCTCAATTCATACCAAAAAATTAGCAGACGAAAATTAAGTAAAATTTGTCCGTTGTATCATTTAGTACGACCCGAACTATTTCTGATACTACCTGTACTATGTTTAATAATAATAATAATAATAATAATCAGGGTTGTGACCGCTACCGCTACAAATAGCGGCGCTACGTGAATTTTGGCCCATTTCCGGTAGCGGCGCTATTAGC
>JAQIWS010001358.1:0-11872 GCA_034696085.1 Stigmatogaster subterranea | reverse complement strand
TTCCACCTTGAATACAAACTGAAATAACACAAATCACTAAATGTAAAAAACTTGCACACTTGTTTTACAAACTAAAAGTAATGTTGAATAAGTCAACAAAAATATTCACCAATCGTGGCATTGACCACAAAGCTGTAGCTTTTGTCCTTCATCTGGATTGCATTTCAACGGTGTGTTAACTCTATATTTATCATCCAGAAGATGACGTACTAAAGACCACGGTGGTAACTTTGATGGCGCGTTAACGATGGGTGTGAAGTCGGATTCAGAATGTTCCATGGGAAAACTGACGTTAAAAATTGCCTAATTTACAAATCAAAGTTAATACTGATTTCTATTTAATACGTTGTTAGAGTGCAAAAACAACAAAATTGTGCCTACTGTTGAAATTTTGTTCAAGCGATTTGAGATTTTCTGTTTTAATGATTTGCAGTAATCTTTTATACGTTGAACATCGTGGATTATCTTTTCCTTTTTTACGTAATAATTTTTTAGCGCGCACAGTAGTTGAGATTGATATCTAGTAAATAAAAAAAATTACACACAGTCGTAAAAAATTATTTACCCGTTACCACATTCGCCAAGTAATCCAAGTGAGAACATGGACTTCTTATTCCAAGAAATAGAAAAATCTTGCAAACATTTCCAACGAGCAAACTGCCAAAAATCTTGAATGTAAATTTGACAATACTTTACACTGACAACCTCGATTAAAGGAAATTTTTCTATCAATTGCATTATATCTAATCCACTTAACATGCACACGTCTAAAGTGATTTTATATAAATAATCGCACCGTGGTAAATCTTGAATAAAATTCCAATCATTAATGTGGAGAAAATGGAGCTCGTCCACTACGTTGAGACGACGCACATTTGCAATCATTGCATCGGC
This sequence comes from Stigmatogaster subterranea, assembly GCA_034696085.1. Lineage (NCBI taxonomy): Eukaryota > Metazoa > Arthropoda > Chilopoda > Geophilomorpha > Himantariidae > Stigmatogaster > Stigmatogaster subterranea. The sequence goes on along the minus strand of JAQIWS010001358.1, from coordinate 10,978 downwards.
AGATTGTGTGTGACCATCCAGAATAACACAGACGGTACAAAACGGAAAACAAAATTCCTTCTGCGAAGATTTCAGGTCATGTTCAGAATTAAGTCGACGTTGGGTTTGCCGTGCAGTAGTTTCCATCTGCTTTGTCTTCGAATAGTGGATGAAATAATGGTGTTAACACGTGTTCAAGACTTTCAAGTTGCACTCAGGTTTTAATAGGACCAGTCGTGAATTTATATAAGTATGGACTAGCCGCCAGAGTACTGCTGGACAGTGATTAGCTAATTATAAGAGTTCCAGTCCAGCCTTTTTTGTTGTTGATTCAAGTTTTAGAAAACACAGAAATCAATAAATTCATAAGCAAATGAATACTTAGATTTAAGAGTAAGAATCCCAAAAGTATCTTTGACTCTCCAACAATTTTTTTTTGACGCTGTTGATGGAATGGCATTACAGCGAAAAATTCGACAGTGGAAATATTTTAGCGTCATCTTTTGCATAATATTGATATATAGTTAAATTGTGCGTGGATTTTTTTCCCTCTTGCTCATGGAAAATTATGATTGCTGCTGTATAATTTAAATGTGTAATAATCAAAACGTCACACAGAAAATAAATAATGAATCACTAACAAACATACAGTACAATATTTCAAATTTAAATTTTTTGCATTCATTTGAATCGCAACATATAAACATTCAACATTCATTGAATTGCTTTGGATGAACATAATATCAAGATTTGTGTAACTAATTAATTTATGCAACACAACATTGGATCACTAATTTGCAATCTTGAAAAAAAAAATTTCAATATTTTTGGTCGCAAACAAAAGTGGGAACCACTGTTTTCTTAATTATCTCGAGTTGTATCTTCAATTTGTGGGATAACGCAACTGATAACAAAGATCAATTATTCGTGGGCATTAATAAGCAATCGTTAATACTGCCAACGATCCGTGAAATGATTTTTGTCATATTGACTGCAGAATTACTAAATTATTGCTTGTATTTAAAAATGATCACTTAAAAATTAATCATTCCATGAGTAAAACATCTGAACAGTTTGTAACAAGAGCATTGTTGGACGAAACAACTTTTTCCAGTATTTTTTATCAGACACGCAGTTGCAAAACGTTGAAATTGTGAGGCTATTCTTTCAAAACTTGAATGAATAATAAAAGAAAATGATTCAAAAATTTATCTACACAACTGAAATCGTAATATGTTTAACCTCCAACTTAGAAAAAGAAAAATAAATGCTGTGGCAAGTCCACCCTAATTCCAAACCACAACACCTTTTTGACTTTCCATTTCGATATAATCCTTCCTCGGCTCTTTATCTGAGGTCGGGGGACAGTTTTTTTTGGAAAAACCGTGTAAGTACGGTCCCGGTGGATTTCGGGATTTAAACCAGGAACAAGGATATCAAGAGAATTTAACGCTCAGTTGGTAAAGCGATGGGCTGTAATGATTTTGTATGTAGTGTAACCATTAATCTGGCTAGGTGTATACTTTTTTCCTAACCAGTTTTTTAAATAATTTTTTTTCCTTCAACTCAAATCAATTGAAACAGAAATTCTCTTGTATGTAAAAGAACAACGAAAAACGGAAATCAGTTAACAATTAAGTACCGTAATCAGAGACTAACAGGTTATATTACCAAAATACTATTTACAACGAAATAATCATGTTTCCAATTACCTCACATGCGAATTTACAGATCGAAATAAAACCTTTCCCTATTTTTTTGGTCTAAAATATACGCAAGAGTTGTTTCGAGCTATATATTTAAGCATGATTATGATCTGAAACAAACTCAAGCTTAAAAAGAATGTTCAGCAATGGAACTTTAAAAAATTTTTCGATGTCAAGTACTCTGTACGATTAAGAAAAACATGGTAAAAAATTAAAAAAAAACAATCCGTGACATGTCCTCCCTAATTCCAAGCCACAACACCATTGGACTTCGCCGGTTTGGTGCTCGGGAATATTCCCGAGAATTATTATACTGATTATACGGATATTCCGGATAATCTCGAAGGGGTTAACCAGAGAATTTTACGCGAAAAATCGCAACAAAGGAACTGGGTAACCAGAAGAGGAGGGATAGTCAGTGTGCACCCTGACCACTCGCCCAACACGCCACAGACAATTTCTCTCTGCTTATTGAAGCTTATATGTGTCACAAATTTTTGAAAGCCTTAATAATTGCTAAAATTACATCAAGGGAATAATTAAGTCATGATTAAGTGCATCAAGTGGTACACGTTATCTTGTAAATAGTAAAGATTTTAAGAAAACGCTCGCGTGAACAAATATTATTGCCAGTGCCTGCGGCGAGAATCGAACGCGTGTCAGCCGTTTATGTTTATTCTTGCTTTTCGTTGTTATATGCTGGATGCTATGGTTATTGTGATAAAACCACTAAAAAAACATTTTTAGTAGACTATACTCGTCTTACTAAAAGTTTAAAATGGTAAACCGGCAAAATACAACGACTGGCTTTTTTCACCCGAAATTGCGGGTGAATGTAGCCAGCAATGAATTTTTTTAAAAACAAGTCATACATTGGTGATATCAAAAAGTTATTAAATTCTAATATATTCGTCTTTTCAAGGGCTATTTAACAACAACAAAATCATCCTTCTACATACAAAATTGAAAAATTATTACAGATGTAATAAAAATTTTGGCCACATTCACCAGGTTTTACGGTATCTAAAATACACGAAAGAGTTCGAGCTATAATCTGAAATTTAGAAGAGCAAATCCACGCTTAAAAGGAATTCAATAAAACAATTCATAAGTGAACCGCCAACAATTGAACTTTAAAACTTGTTCGATGATAAGTTCTATGTACAATTAAGAAAAACAGGATTTAAAAAAAGCAATCTGTGACATGTCCTCCCCAATTCCAAGTCACAACACCTTTGACTTCCCATTTCGAAATAATCCTTTCTCGGTTTCTTTATCTCTGATCGGGAATATCCCGATCCAGATAGTTTATCGGGTTATAATCCCGACACTATTTAGGGGTCAAACCCACATAATACTTGTAGTCAGGATAGGTTTTCGGGGTTCAAATCCCATAGACGGAGGTAACCAAGAACAAGAATATCGAGAGAATTTTCCGCGAAAAATCGTAACAAAGGAACTGGGTAACTAGAAGAGGAGGGATAGCCAGTGCGCACCCTGACTACTCGCCCACCACGTCACAGACAATTTCTCTCTGCTTAATGCTGACGCTTATGTGTTACAAATTTTTGAAAGCCTTAATAATTGCTATAATTACAACTAGAAAATATTTAAGTGCGTGCTTTGGTAAACACTATCCGGTAAATAATAAAGATTTCAAGAAAACACGCACGTGAAAAAATTTATTGCCAGCGTTTGCTGCGAGAATCGAACGCGCGACATTCAGCCGTGATAGTTATTCTTCTTTTTCGTTGTTACATGATGGATGCTCATCATTGTTCAGATTTTGTTAATAATTAAAATTGCTACATTTTCAAATAGAATATTCTTTCATTTACATATTCCTGAGCGTATAGATACATTTATTCAGGGCTAGATTTAGTCTGTTCTTGTCGATAAAAGTCATATTCGTGTAGTAATAATGTTATTTTAAATTAATCGATCAACTTTTTCCTCTTGGAGTTAGAGATCACCGCACCGCTACCAAATTTTTGCTAGTAGTGAAGTAAAAGAGATCATGTCTTGGTATTTTTAATGCGGATTAGTTACGTTCGTAATCAAAATTACCGTAGTTGCAATGTTTTTTTTATTACATTAATTGTAAGAAATACCTTTTAAAATTAAAACACATAATTCAACTGAATTCAATTACAGACCATGTAGACTTTAATTGTTTTCATCAATCAGAATAATTTTTTGTGAAGTCGTTAATGCAGTAGCATTTTTAATTCACGCAACTTGTCACTTAATTTAACCTGGATTTTACTAATTCAATTTTATTATCACTCAAGTCATTGCGTATAATTTTTTACGATTTGTACCCATATTTTGGAAATCTGAAAATTGAATAAAATTACAATTATTTAAGTGCAAACGTGATTAGTTTATAACAAAACATTCGTGGACGATGTACTCTCTTTTTACTAAACAAATATCTGTTCTTATCTGACGACGCAACTCACAAAAGACAATAATATTTTTAGATATTCGAAACTATTACCATTATCGTTGTCGGTCCGAGCTACAGCTGTGACGTTAAGACTAGTTAGCCGTACAGCTATAAATTTTCCAGACTGGATGTATACATTTTTAACAGAAAAACGAAGAAATAATGTAAAATTACGACTAAAAAACCCTTTATCAACACAAATTATAAATGGTGAATGGAGTACAGTCAAAAGTACAATTAATTTGTGATTTGTGGTAGTGATTTCCAGCCAATTAATTACTCGTATCATCGCAAGCATTTTTCCGACCGTTATAATTTCTATATCTAATGTATAAATTTACTCAATTGTCTTCGTAAGATTAATTTTGGTAATTCTATTTGTACCCTACCTAATTTTAAAAATTTTCGACGTTTTCAGTACTCCCACATTTTTACTTGAACTCGTAAAACCCGTGTTAACAGCACTATTGTTGCACCAACAATATTTGCAAATTCAGATGACAATGCAATAACATTTATTCCACTCCGTAAATAATTTCAAAGTGAATTGTACAGCTGGTCAGTGTATGTCTGTTAGTAGTGATCAGATGGTTAAAATATGGTTCGATGTATTATATATATTTTATATACCCAACTTCGATCTAAAGTACATGAAAGAGTTGTTTCGAGGTCTAGCTGTTAATTTCAATGTATTACTTGAAACTTAAAAGAACAAATAATTCACGCTTAAAAAGAATTCTGTAAAACGATCCATAAATTAATCAACAATGGAACTTTAAAACTTTTTTCGATGTTAATACTCTGTACAATGAATAAAAACATCATAAAAAATTTAAAAAACCAATCTGCAACATGTCCTCCCCTAATTCCAAGCCACAACACCTTTGACTTTCCCATGTAGTGAACCCTATAAATTTCGGGAAACCGATGTCAGGTTACCAGAGAATTTCACGCGAAAAACCGCAACGAAGGAACTGGGTAACTAGAAGAGAAGGGATAGCCAGTGTGCACCCTGACCACTCGCCTACCACGCACAGACAAGATCTACCTGCTTATTGAAGCTTATACGTGTTACAAATTTTTGAAAGCCTTAATAATTGCTACTTTTACACCTAGGGAATAATTAAGTGCATATTTGGGTACACGTTAGCCGGTCGATAATAAAGATTTCAAGAAAACGCGCGCGTGAAAAAAAAAAATTGCCCGCGTTTGTGGCGAGAATCGAACTCGCGTCATTCAGCAGTGATATTTATTCTTACTTTTCGTTGTTGCACTCTGGTTGCTCGTCATTTTAGTTTATAACTAAAATTGTTACATTTTAAATAAAACTATTATTTCGTTTGTATATTCGTGAGCGTGGATACATTTATTCAGGGCAAGACTTTTATCTTACTATCTCTCGCAAACGTAATTGGGACAATGACCGGTATTTGCGGTTTAGTAAATTCTTTCATGGTTTTTTTTTTTCATTTTAAATTATTAATCTTAATACGTGTTAATATATTTTTTAGTTAGTTGATTAATTTTTCGTACACAGTATTGTTCTTGTCGATCAGCCTTATTCACGTAGTAACAATTTTATTTTAAATTAATCGATCAAACCTTTTCGTCTTAGTGTCGTATAGCAAATATTTGACAAGGTAATGAAAGTGATCACTTCTAGGAATTTTTATACGGCTTAGTTAGTTTCCGTAATCAAAATTACTCGTAACTTTTTTTTATTACAAATACATGATGCCTTTCAAAATTAAAACAAATAAATACCAACAAAATTAAGGTTGACCTTGATTGTGTTTCACCAAACAGAATAATTTGTTGTGTAGTTGTTAATGCGGTAGCTACAATTTTTTTTAATTCACGCAACTTGTCACGTTAATTTACCTTTATTGTCAGTCAAGTCATTGTTCATAAATATTTACGATTTGTACGGTACCCATTTTCGGAATTCTGGGAATTGAATAAAATTACAATTAGTTAGGTGCAAAAGTGTGGTTAGTTTATAAGAACATTTGTGGACGATGTACTCTATTTTTGCTATATAAATATCTGTTCTTATTTGACGACACAACTCACAGCAGACAATTTTTGCTTCTACACGTTTCTGGATTCATCCGAGTTGCCGCTAACTTTCTCCCTGATTCAGCAGAAATCATATTAGTGCTGAATTGAATTTTTTTGGAGGTATTCACAATCAAATGTTATAAAATCTGTCAGATTCAATTAAACCAAACACATGCTACAAGCGATTGCGTTTTATTTTTATGTAGAGCAGTCCAACAAGCAGTGCAGAGGAAAGTTTTTACGCAACAGTGTTAACTTTTAATTCTGACATAATAGTAAAATAACACTTAGTTTCTGTTTATAGTTGTGTTAGAATTAACATTTTTTATCACCTATTTACTGAAAAAAAAACCTAACTAATCACAGTGCTGCTTAAAATATTAAATAAATACAAAAATTTGCACATTTAATGTAAATTATATACATTACCTGAAAAAGTTGAAATGAATTACTACTACCATTTTGCAAGTGTCTAACAAAAAGAAAATCGCAAAAACAATGCAGTGGCATGTCCTCTCTAATTCCAAATCACATCTCCTGTGACATCTCTGTGATACAACTTCTCTAGTTCATACACGCTACAAGAATGAACATTCATGCTACTGCCGTCGTACAGAGACTGCAGTCTAGCTATAGACTCTGTCGAATAACTATCTGACTATCGGACAGTAGAACGTACCGGGTTGTATGCATGACCACATCATTGCAGTCGACTCCCGAAATTCAGGAGTGATGGCTGCTGCATTCGCATCCATGGCGTGGATCGACTCTTCGACTATCGAAGAGTGACGTCCTCGCGTCAGGCAGTCTACAGAAGCTTACCGAGAAATTTTTACGCGCTAAATCGCAACATAGGAGTTGGGTAACTAGAAGAGGAGGGATAGTCAGTGTGCACCCTGACCACTCACCCACCACGCCACAGACAAGTTAGCTCTCTGAATTAAAGAATATAAATTAGTAAATGACTTAATAATATTAATAACTGATGTGTGTATGCTGTGACAGTAATTTTGTTGATTGTTTACAATGTTTAGTAGAAACAAGGTTTAATTGCGATTGTAGTCAGAAATAAACGAGGGAAAAAAAATTGTTTGGTCCGTGCGCGGTGAGAATCGAACCCATGTTGACCCGCCATTTCGTTACCACGTTGTTCCGAGTTCGTGTTGTCCAGGTTTTCTTACACAACATTAAGCTGCGCTTTGCAGTCAAACTGGGTCAGTTTTTTTCTTTTCCAATTTTCGTGAAATTTATTAGTACAGTACCGTAATAAAATTTTGTAAAAATAGGATTTTATGACGTCTGTCACTGGTTTTCAAACTCTCATGTCAAAAATTTACAAATTACAAGCCTGTTTAAAACATTGACAATGCTCCGAAACAAAATCCGGTTTCGTAACGCATGCGTACAGGAAGCTTGTGTTGCTGAATTGAAAATAATTGCGAGAAGTGCATAAATATTTCTTTAAAATGAACAACGGCGTGACTTGTTGCGACGACACCATCACACAGAAAAATATTGGTGTTGGTTTACACCTATAAATGGTGTTTCCCATTGGTGTTTTTTTTGTCCAAAAACAGACACCTCTAGAAATGTCCGCAAAGGTGTTATCAAGTGGTGTAATAGCTGGTTAACGGCTCTCGGTATTTGGTGTAAATCATGGGTGTAACAGAAATTTGCATATTTGACTAGAATTGTGTAAATTTGCATAATTTGCATGTTTTGTCTAACACTTTGTGTAAATTTGCATAATGTTGATGAAATTTGCATTTTTAGCATAATGTTGATGAAATTTGCATTTTTAGCATAATGTTGATGAAATTTGCATTTTTAGCATAATGTTGTGGAAATTTGCATATTTTGTGGGTCTTATTTTATTTTTATTAAATTTATTAGGTACATCTTAAGTTAGACTTCGTTTTGCATAATTTCCATAGATTTATTCAAAGTTGACTCCAAAAAGCGTAGTCTTCAAATACGTAAGATGTAATAACATCTTAGCCGTTTCCTGCTAAGAAAAATCCTAGCAGTGGACATCATCAATCAAGATGACGCAGCACAAAGTTTGAATTAGAAATGAGAACGAAGGATCAGTTAAATAGAAAAGCGTTACTCGTCCGATTGACACTTTACTGCAATGTCTTGATTAATTAATTAATCAACAGGTATATTTTGACGAAATGTAAATTTAAATAATCATACAGCATATACACGATTGATAGTTCAATCATTCACTGACAAAGTAGAGTATATATTGTTTAAAATTACAATTTGTCGTTTTGCATCTAGTAACTGAAACCGAAAAACGTGACGTCACGTAGAAAAGGAGTAAAATTTTACTTGTAAATGGTGTAAGAAGAAAAGGTGTACTCATGGACCTAAAGGTGTTTGTTTAAATCTAAATGGTGTATTTAATAAGTATTTTCAGCCTGTAGGTGTAATCAAGGTGTAATACACCTTTTTTCAAGATGTATTGATTTTCTTTAGGTGTTGAACACCCTTTGAAAAGCACAGATTGGAGTAAAAATTGGTGTTAGTTATTGTATTTAAACCTTTCAAAAAGTGTAACGAAAATTAACACCTTTACCCGCATGTGATTGGACGATAAGTGGTGTAAAATAAGTGTAAAAGCACATAATTGGTGTAGAATAGGTGTAAAAGCATAAAATACATCTCAGAAACACCTTTTTAACACCATTATTTTTCTCAGTGTAGTGATAATACACAACTATGTCGTTAGCAACAAAATTAATTATAACCCATGTAATTTTAGCAGAAAATATTTTTGTATCATTTTTATCGCATAAACAAAACTCACGGTCAATCATCATCTGGGATAATTTTAATTTTGTGTCTGGCGAGGTGCCAAAAAGATAAGATTAAGATTTTCATTGACCTGATACTCTGAGCTTTGGATTTTTGTTGGTCTTTTTATATAGCTGTCACTTAGTAAATAAATAAAACGAAATTAATATTAGTTTTTTATTACAAACTGTATACAATAGGCTACTGGACAAAAAACAAATTCCACCAAGTTGTACATCATAACTCCGATGATATTGAAGTTAAAATATATTTTCCAGTACTGGAAAATATATTTTAACTTCAATTACGGTAGTTGATATATATTCTTAAAATTCTATTAGGATCAAGTTTTCCACAAAATATATCAATTTGTTGTCGGGAATAATACTGACAAAATATTTTGTTAATTTTATTTCACGTAGACATAATCGTGTTAAGAGCAGTTTTAAAATCTACTAAAATCACTATTTTTGGACGACTATCTCCTTAAGAGCAATGACATAATTTATGAAAGCCGCCTAGAGCAAATTATTCACCCAAAGTAAGTTAGTTGTTTGGTAATGATTTATCTCCAAAATCTAATTTTTTTTAAATGACCTTGTAATGCATCTAATCAAAAACGCGTAATGCATAGCTATATCAGGTAATATAAGAAGATTTAATTAAAGATTGTATTTTGAGTTAAATTTTGTATTATATTTCACATCAGACGAATTTTGTAGTGTGCAGTAAAAATTATTCAACGGTTACACAAAAGTATATAACATATAGTGCACTGCTCTGCTGTTGATCATGTATCTTAAGTTTTTGTTTACTGTACTTGTCGTATGTGCATTCAAATGGTCTACATGCGAGGAAGAAGACTGCAATTTTCCATGCCCAATGAATTATGACCCGAAATGCGGTTCTGATGGCGTCATTTACGGAAACAGTTGTGCTTTGGATGGTGAAATCTGCAGGTTGGTAACTCGCACAATACGCTGTTGATTTGTATATTTAACTCGTGCTCAAAATATCATCCAACAATTAATGTAACACATATTCACAGAAACCCTATAGGGGTCATAGAAGAACCACTGATAAATTGCGTGAATAAGATTTGTCCAGATAATTGTGCAGAAGACGATGAAATTTGCAAAGAAATTATTAAAACTTGCAGGTAAATAAAATATTTGGTGCAGTTAATACGGCTGTAAGTAAATTTTACTAAACCTAAATTTTTCAGACTACCTTATAAGGGCTGGCTGCAGAATAATTAACTGGCATCGTTATAATTGTACTTTTCACTAATAAACAAATTATTACTTGAAAGCATCACTATTATACACTACATAAATCATTGTTACTAAAGAAATTTGATAAGCAACAATGCAAATTGCAAACACAATCAGAGTTGGAAATAAAATGGAAGAAATTTTTAATTACTTCTACAATTTTTTTGAATCATTGTTGTTAATATAACGTCTCTATAATTTTAAGATTCATGAAGAATATTATTTTTTTCCAAATGTTCAGCGCAGTATGAACTGATTTAGTCAATGATTGAACTTTGCACTGAGAACCATCGTATGACTGAGATATTTCTTGACGATGTATTTAACGTCACCCCACTCAATTAGTGACGCAATTATTGAATTGCGTTAATACAGTATCAAAATTACTAGAAAGAAAACACAATTTTTTTAATGACTTGTGACAACCAGCTTATTTTTCATTATCGAATACATTGCACACATAACTATTTGGTGCGGGTTCTGGTCTTACACTACATTGTTTTAAACTGATTCAGATATCTTATAATTTGTAGTGCCGCGTCAGTTATCAGTAAGACTGAATTCAATGTTTTTTTTGGAACTTTTTTCTAGAAAAAAGTCAAAACATGGTGTTTGATGTAATTAAGTGATTTTTTATTGAGAATTGAGATGGGAAATAACGAAAATTACTGCACTTCAGCACGTAATCGGTTAAATATATCATTCTG
>JAQIWS010001357.1:0-11877 GCA_034696085.1 Stigmatogaster subterranea | reverse complement strand
TGACAACTGGTATTTTGGATTAACGACGACATTCATTATTCTACCAGCTATCATCACTAATTTAATCAGTTGGTAAAGCTAGTACACTCGATTAATATATTTTGTAACACCAATTAATTATATCTTGTGAAAACATTAGCTACCTGAAGAATTTCGGTAAAGATGAAGACTCGAAAATAGTTATGCGTGGCACGCATTGTCGTTTACTGGGAATAATTTACAAGTACGGTTATCTAGTTTGTTTACAAAAGTAGTCCGCTCATAACTTTTTTTTTTAAAGTCATCTTAGGGCTATCTACAACGTAGTAGGGAAAAATGATACAGATTTACACTACGAGAGACAAGTTCTAATAGCAGTTGCATTGTTTGAAGCATTTTTGGAAGCAGCACCACAACTAGTACTGCAGTTATACATCATGACTACCAGCGGTCAAGTTATTCGACCAGAATATTCGACGGGAGAATATTTGGGAATTTCCAAACGGAACTTTACGCAATTAAGTACGAAAAAAATCAAATATCCAAGTTTTACAAATTTGTAATTTTATTTTTTTAAAGTAAATCAAGACGATGATTTCTTTCGTCAATTATCCGATACATCGAGTAAATATAACCAAAATCAGCTTTTTTGTCGTTTAAACTAATCTACTTCTAAACTATTCATTTTAGTATTGCTTCAAACCGTTTCCATCGTATCATCGCTACCATCAATCACCTGGAATTTAACCCAAGTTACTAAAATTTTGCAAAGTGACGGTAATGTTGAGATGTCATGGACAGCCTTTTCCATGCATTTCTTTTGGCGCCTGTTCACCATCGCGTCACGCGTTCTCGCAATTGCACTCTTGCGCTCTTATTCCCATGCATTGCCTTATTACAGGAATGAATCTGTGGTGTGCTTCACCAGATAACTTTTCAAAAAGTTGTTTTGTGGAAAATTTATTCGTTTTGTTATTTTCCATCTTTTCGTATTTCGATCTTCGAGAAGACTTTGGGAGAACGTGTTATTTTATATTTTTTGTAATCGAACTAGCAGAAAATAGTATTTTGATCGGTTTGTGGAGTATAGTCGTAGATCCGGTTGCTACGAAATATTTTTACTTCGCTCTAATAATTTACTTCGGATGCATCGCGGTTGGATTTTCATTTATGTTGGTATATTTTTGCCGGTTTCATCCTAAAGCTCAGTCGAATAATAACGACGCTTCCGAAAACCGCGAGACAACTGACGTACAGTTTGAATTACCCGAGCAACCGTATAATCTCGGTTAATCTCACTATCCGCGGATTAATAGAAAAAAGTGAATAAAGGATAAATTTAAATAATATTAACCGTGTAATGTAAAGATAATTTTTATTATTAGTGAAATAAACTACTTAGGGTAATTTCAATAACTCAGAAAAATAAGAATAAATTTTGTTGTACGGGTTTATCGTACAGCAAAATATTTTATAGTTGAGTTTACAAATTTAAACGCATTTTAGAAGAGTAAATCAAGTACTGTAAAAGACTCTTCCAATTAAATCTTAATTGTTATGATGAGTAGACATGACATCAAATTATCCGCAGAACCTCCTCCCTCTTACTCTTCCCAAATTATAAATCTCATCTCCTATTTCAGCCCACTTGTAAAGCTATAGTACGAATAATAACGAACGATGTCCATAAATAATACGTAACACTCATGAAACGTTATTCAACTAAGTGACAAGAAATTCTCTTTGAACCAGCCAAGCTCAATCTTACAAAATAATTATCAGTATGGTGAGAAAACAAAAATTGGTTAGTTTTTACCTCACATTATACAAATGGGGTTGGGAATTCAGATTATTTTATTAGTAATTTCGGTGTTATTGTACATCTACGATGTAGGAAGCGACATCGCGTTAGCGATTTCATATAAAGTAGATGGTGACAATTGGTATTTAGGACTAACGTTGATTTTCGTTATTCTACCGGCTATAACCATGAAAGAAAATTTATAGCAAGATTTGCGATGTTGGAAGCATTTTTGGAGTTACGCGCTTATTCCCGCGCGTTGTCTGATCGTAGGAATTAATTTAAGGTGTGCGACGCGAGATAAATCGACTATCGAGTGTTTTTTGGATAATTTATTTCGTGTGTTATTTTCGATGTTTTCGTATTTTGAGTTTGATGGTGAACCTGGGAGAAATCGTTCTCTCGTATTTTTAGTGTTCAAACTAGCTGAAAATATTATTTTGATCGGTCTGTGGTGTATAGTCGTTGACCCGGTTGCAACGAAATATTTTTACTACGCTTTAGTAGGTCATTTAGGGTGTACCACGGTCGGATTTTTATTTATGTGGATGTATATCCACCCGAATGCTCACAAGACTGAAAAACTGAATTCTTCCAAAGAGAATGGCAATCCAAGCGAAATGTTCGAATTGCTCTAGTAACTTCAATTAGAATACAGATATGTGTAAAAATTTGATTGTAAATATTAAGCAAAATTAATTTTTTTTTGTATGTACCTCAAAATGTTGTCGTAATTTTAAATCACAGATAATCAATCAAATCACAGTGGTGAATAAAATTTTCAAAAAATTGAAAGCCAAAAGCAAATTTAAGCACCAGAGGACGCTACCGTACAGCTGCGAATTTTGCACACGGGAGAAAAATAAAATAAACTCTGCCCGTGTAGTAAATGAATAGGATATTAAAATATTCAAACGAGCTGCTTGAAATGTAGATAAATTTACAGTGAAATGATTTATTTCCAACTATTTATAGCGGAACATAATCGAGTGAATAAAGGATGAATTTAAATAAAATTATAATTATGCGTAAGAGTATTATTAGTTTCATTTCAATCGTAAACGATACCTGCCTGATATTCGACAAGTTTTGACATGCGTAATGTTACAATTTGTTCAGACTTTTGGGCGATAATTATTTACACGAAATAAAGTTTTAGAAGCGGTTTAAGTTGTTATCTCTCTAAATGATAAATATATAGCTCACCATTGAACTACAGGATAATATCTACTGATAAGTTAACGATACCTGAAACTACCTACCATTACTCTAGCAAGTAGAATCACGGTCAATTTAAGCTAACTATAGTTAGTACCTTGGTTTACAAATGACGTCGTTTATTCACAAAGTTTTTCCAATAATTTCATTTGTATTATATATTTACGACGATATTGAAAGTGACATTGCGTTAGCGATATCGTACGCTGTAAACGGTGACAGTTGGTACCTGGGACTGACGCTGACCTTTATTATAGTACCAGCACTCATCACGAGTGTATTCAGTTGGGCAATGTTAGTATATTTGTTATTCGGTATACACAAATCAATTACTGTTGAAATGCGTGACAAATTTGTAACTGAACCCCATTTTTTGTTTGTCTTTCCATGTTGAGCACACACAGCTGCGGATTTATATTAAAAGTGTAGAAATGCAGCTTCGGCGTGCTCAGATTGGAAAGATGAACCAAAAATGGCATTTACCTAAAATTTCATCGCGTATTATAATTTTTGAATTAATATTAGGGACGAAGACGAGGGGGACGAGTACTCACGTACCGTTAAGTACGGAAAATGGGCATTGCACAGTTGTTTGTTGGGAATGGTGTACAGGTAAATTACGAATATTTTGATTGTTTTAATATAGAAGCTGTACCCTTAACTATTATTTAAAGACATCTTGAAACTGTCTACCGCACATTCGCGCAAAAGAATATAACAGTGGATAGAAAGAAGGGTATACTTGTAGCAATGACTGTGTTCTTCGAGGTAGTCTTCGAAGCAGTACCGCAACTGATTTTGCAGTTGTACATCATGACTACTCACGCTCAGGTTATTCGAGCGCAGTACTCTACGAGGGATTATCTGGGAATCGCGAAACGAAACATTACGAAACTGAGTACGCAATGACTAACCAAAAGTGGAAAAAATATTTATGTACCGTACACATTTTCCCTAGTAAATCAAGACGACGATTTTTTCCAAAGTTTGTCCGACGTTACAAGTCAGAATAGATAAAAAATATACCTGTTGATTTCATGTGTGATTACCGTAAACAATTTATTTCAGAGTTGCTGCAAATCGTTTCCGTCGTTTCTTCGCTACTATCAATATCATGGGGCCTAACACTGTTTGTAAAAAATATTGTACATGACATGTATGATTCAGAGGAAATGAACTGGAGATTCCTAGTTACTCATTTCCTTTGGCGCCTATTTACCACCGCGGCACGCGTTTTCGCAATCGTGCTCTTCGCCTCAGCTTTCACGTTTTGGAGTTGCGTAGTTCTTGCTGTGCACTGGCTGATCGTAGGAATAAATTTGTGGTGTGCGTCGACCGAGATATTATCATGTGAAAGTTTGTTTGGATTTGTAGGATTTAGTTTGTTATTACTTTTTACACATTTGGGTGATAATTCGCGGGATATAATGCACTTCAACATACATTTTGTTACCGACCTAGTAGAAAATAGCATTTTGATCGGTCTGTGGGCCATAGTCGTAGACCCGGATGCTACGAAACATTTTTACCTCGATTTAACAGTTTTTTTCGGATGTTCTGCAGCAGGATTTGTGTTTATGTTGTTATATTTTTACCGGTTTTATCCGAAGCCGCGGAAGCGAGATAATCCGAGGTCTTCCGAAGACAGCAACAATGAAATGGAACTTTTCGAAATCGTCGAAACAACCGCGTAATCTAGAGGCATTTTTATTGCGATATTTCTTACATACCGGAACAATAATCCCCACTACTATACCACCAAGCTACCGAATGATTAATCGGAGATTAAACAGAAGTGAACTTGTGATAATGTAATTTAAGTCGTCTTAGACATCTCAAAATTATAGTAGTAGATAAATAAAAATATAGTACGAAGAGAAAGAAAGTTTCTAGCTAATTTCTGCGATTACTAGTTTTATTTGCGTCTGTAATTAACACGGCCTTTAAAAATATCATATTTGAAAAACTTGCGTGATAACTGTTCCGAGTAACTTGTGCAAAATTTATTTAAAACTTTTGGCTTCAATTATATTTACCAAATAAAGTTTCAATAGCGGTTTAATACGTTATCTAACTAAATTATAAATGGCTCGCCCTTGAACAACTCGGTATATCTATCGATAAGATATCGGTAACCTGGATTTATCTACATTACTCGCGCAAGCAGAATTGCGATCAACTCGAGCTGATTATTGTTTTAAATCTTGTCTTACACATGACGTCGTTTATTCTTAAAATTTTCCCAATAATTTCATTAATATTATACCTATACGACGTAGGAAGTGACGTCGCGTTAGCGATATCGTACTCTATAAACGATGACAAGTGGTACTTGGGACTAACATTGACTTTTATCATCGTACCAGCTCTTATCACGAATTTAGCCAGCTGTGCTTTGTTAGTATATTCATTACATACCTTATCATAAAATTGAATTTACTTCTCAAAATATTAGTGACGACGATGACGTTCATTCACGTATCGTTAAATACGGAAAGTGGGCATTGCATTGTTGTTTGTTGGGAATGGTTTACAGGTAACTAACGAGAACATTTTGATTAATCTTACTACAGAAGTTGAACTCTTAATTATTATTTAAAGACATCTTGAAACTATCTACCGTACATTCGCGCATAATAATATATCACTTGGAAGAAAGGAGGATATAGCAATGACAGTAATGTTCGAAGCACTATTCGAAGCTGTGCCACAACTAATTTTGCAGTTGTATATAATGACTACTCACGCTCAGGTTATTCGACCTGAATATTCTACGGGAGATTATCTAGGAATCGCCAAACGAAACATTACTGAATTATGTATGCAATAAATAATCAGCTCTGAGTAAATATTTAATAAGTGGTTTTTTTTTCCTTAGTAGATCAGGACGACGATTTTTTTCAAAGCTTATCCGATACCTCAAGTCAGTACTGTATAAACAAAAAACACACCTTTGATTTTCAAGGATGCTGATGAAACCTTATTTCAGTGTTGCTGCAAATATTTTCCATCGTTTCATCCCTGCTATCAATATCATGGGGCCTTACACTATTTACCAAGCACATAAACGGCAGTGATGATTCAGAAGAAATGAACTGGAGATCTCTCGTTACTCATTTCCTTTGGCGCCTGTTTACCATCTCCGCGCGTGTTTTTGCTATCTCGCTCTTCGCCGCCGCTTTCACGTTTTGGAGTTGCGTAGTTCTAGCTGCGCACTGACTAATTGTAGGAATAAATTTGTGGTGCGCGTCGAAAAAGAAATTATCGTGTAAGAATTTGTTGGTAAATTTAATGTTTAGTTTGTTTTTAATTTTTACATATGTTGATGGTAATAATGACCTTGATGATGATGGTGATGATGGTGGGAAAAAGGAGTTTATCACACATTTTGTTATCGAACTAGCCGAAAATAGTATTTTTTATAGGCCTTTGGGCAATAGTCGTGTATCCGGATGCTACGAAACATTTTTACCTCGATTTAATGGTTTATTTTGGATGTACTGCAGCGGGGATTTTGTTCAGGTTGTTGTATTTTTACCAGCTTTATCCGAAGTCGCGGTCTTCTGAAGACCGCAGCAACGTTAAAGAGCAACACGAAATGGTTACAACAACCTCATAACCTGAAGCCGTCTTGCAACTCTGGCATCAGCTCAAACCTTGACATTTTAAAGTCACTAATAATTGCAAACAATTTGCGAGAAATAATACGAAATTTCTAAACATTTCATATCGATATTGCTGCTTTCTCCTAGCAATGGTCTATTTGGTTAAAAAATCAAATTTTTGCGTGAAATTCATTTAAAATTCAGACTTGTAGTCCAGTGCTCTTCGTCTCATACTCAAACATAAATAATCTCAATTTTCACTACTAGAGAAAACGCTGTGCTCTTTTCAACTTTGTTTATACAGCATTGTATAAAATGCCAGTAATTGTAAATGTCATACGAATCACAAACGCAAATGTAATGCCCATTACACTCATGATAATATACCACAGTACCACACCTCAGTGTATCAAATTCAAACAAGGCTTGAAATAAAAAATTAAAAAAACAAACTCAAAAATCCTAAATGTTGATGCACCAAAATCAAATTTGGGAAAATCGCTAACGTACACAATTTGTAAATGTTAAAATATTTTGCCTACCTTTCCCATGACGCTGATGTTGCTGAAGAAATGCCACGCCGTTATCCATCGATGTACCACCAACGGTCGTCGTTTACAATTTATCCACTTTCTCAAAAACTAATTTCACTTTAAACAACATGTCTGTACACTTTATATTCATGTCACGGTTGTAGTTCTTCTACGACGTAGGTTTTAATGAATTATTACGACTGAATAACGATGATTAAATTGACGTCCAGCTACAAACCAGAAACCACTTTCTTACAAATCACTAAAATGTCACACGATATTCGAACTGGTAAACCAACGTAAAGACTCCATTCCGTGATGACGGTGACGCGTACACAAGCCGAGTGCCGGAAGATTCCTCGATTTCACGGTCAAATGTGATTTTCATCCGCAAACATTGCGAGAAAGCCATCTTTTGTATTTCCATAATCTTAAAAGATAATCTTTAAGATTATGGTATTTCAATACACGCGGTGAATTGTGGGGGAAATTTTCGCAATTCGTCGCTAAGAAGGCAGTAATATCATAAAGTAAAGTCACACGTGATGCAAATTTTCCTTTGATCTTGAATTCCGAGTTGTTTTGCTCATTTCTCCACCGAACGAGTCCATTAAATGAGATCACGAGATGTAATAAATGCCTCGTCTCCGGCCAGTGGATGATTTATCCGACGCACATTCGCGCGAAGCCAAAACACTTATTTTGGAATCAGCGTCGATAAAATCATTTATACAAAATATCTACTTTTCGTCCTGATTTCTAAACAGTGGAAATCCACGTAAATTTCAGGTCGTCCACCTCCCATCATCCTCCAAGTCAGCCGATTGAGAACATTCGACGACGACCTCCAAGTAAGACTCAGATGACGAAGAGGAGCAAAATCCGTTATCGCGAAGACGAAAATTTAAGTCGTCGCTGGATAAAATTTCAACTCTATATAAAATTACCAAAAATCTCAATTAATTTGTTCTTATAAGTAATAAAATAAAATTTAAACGTACTCCTTATTAACGTAAAATTGACTAGTGGTGAATCCGTAGATATTCGTTACGGTCGCCAGTAATTTACCATTCTGCTCGCTTCGAGAAAGATCGTCACTCAACGATACCTCTACTCGATGATGATAACCTTTAAACACCGAAAATAAATTATTTGTTTATACCGAATGTATCAAAATTAAAATTTCAACTTACGACAAAATGAGGCTCCGGATCCAGAATGTAAGTACATTTTGGTTACGCCCGCAGTCGAAACATTCGCCACTGTAGAAATCTTCGTAAGACGAACACTGAATAGCGAGAAATGGACACGGAGGATTTATCGACTCGATGAAATAATAGTGAGCTCGAAGATGATTACAACCGATATAATTCTGCACCCCTAAAAATAATTTCAAATTGATTGTAGACTCTTTCAACAGCATGCACGAACGCCGCCATCTTTAAAATGCGCCGTCATCAAGCGTGACGCAATTTCATGTCAGCGGCAATTTAAACATGAAATAATTTAAAATGTGCCAAAACGGCATTAAGAGTCTATAGTTAAATTAATTTACAAACCTCCGTAAACGTTTCCATTTTGTCGACTAATCGATTGGATTATGTTGTCGGCACAACCAGGTTGCCGTTTATCTCCGTTTGGATAAAAATCGACGTGACCACAATACGAACCCGTTCCAAATCCTGGAAATAAAATAAAATACGTTTATAATTAACACAAACTGACGTTAAATTTGACGAAATATTTTACTACCTCCATGTAGAAATGATCCGACGTCAGTATGGATAACATCTACGAGAATTGCGTCACTCGGATCAAGTCGTACGACTGGATACGTATTTTCAAAATAAGGCAATGCCAGATCAAAACCTGAAAATTTTTCAATTACTCACAACGCCTCCAAACCTATAATCACCTTGTTGATAATCTACCTGTAATCCGACCTAATCTATCCAATCTTTCTCCAACATATCCAGCAACGTGAGCACCGAGACTATGACCAATAATATGCATTTTCCATTAACCATTTTCCTGCAAAACAACAAATAAACATCATTTTAAAACATTAAACTAAAAAAAATAATTTTACTCACCTGAAGAAACGTTATAAATTCAGCTATAATAGCTCAGACTAATCGAGTATTAGCTACAGCTTGCGTATACGGAGGTCCAGCTCCATTTTTCCAGTCGACGCAGAGTACATTGAAATTCCCTCTTCGGAGTAATTCACACGCAGTTCTCTGTAATTAGAATAAAATTTCACAACATCAATATATCAATACATCAACAACATAACATCAATAAGTTAAAAATGTTTCAGTTTATTACCACCTCATTACGAAAAATAACTTGTTTGATTTAAACAAAAATTGTGAAATAATATCTAAAATTCTTTCAAAAATTAATGAAATAACAGACTTTTGATTGTCCGAATGGCAATAGTGAATATTTCCAAAAAATGTTAAATCAAAATGCAGAACAAGCATTTACACCACTTGAAACAATTGCTTAGAAGAGTGAAACTAATACAGTAAACAAATTTCAATCGATTTCGATTACTTTAGATCTTTGAAAAACAAAAAAATTAATAAATTTTTCTCTCAAAACCAATGAATAAAAATATTCAATGCCTAGCTAAGAAATCATTTTCATGCAGTTTGCAACAATTTTTCACTCTACTGTGTAGGATAGAATGGATTAAGCAAATTTTTAATTCCAAACCCGGCAAGTTTAGCACTTTACTCATAGTTAATTTCTCATTATTTAAAACAAATGAAAAAAAAATTTACGCCAATCCAAACACACTATTGTACCACTTTAAAATGTTCAACTTTAAAAAGAACATTTTAAATTGCTAAAATTCACACAATTTCTAGAAGTTTTGAACTTACAAAATCGATGATCAATTGAAAGGCAACCATCTGCAACCAAAGCAACCATCCTGCATCCGAGATAAATATATTTACACCCAGTATTTAATTCCCCCTACACGATGAAATATAATTTACTTTGGTTTATGATTTACCAAACCTGAAATAAAAAAATCTGTAAATAAAAAAATAATTTATTACGTCATGTTTTTTTCTTTTTTAAAAGTGAAGAAAACCTACTAGTAAAATGCACCCATGGCAACCATTCTGCATCCGTGATAACCGGTAACCATTCTCCATCCATTCATAAATATATTTACACCCAGTATTTAATTCCCCCTACACGATGAAATATAATTTACTTTGGTTTACCAAACTTGAAATAAAAAATCTGTAAATAAAAAAAAACAATTTATTACGTCATGTCTTTTCTTTTTTCTAAAAAGTGAAAACCCTACCAATAAAATGCACCCGTGTCTGATGGCAACCATCCTGCATCTGCGACAGCCATTTTCCATCCGCTGATAAATATATTTACACCCAATTTTTTAACACCCCCTAGTAATTATATAATGATGTACAATTTTCTTTGGTGAATCGATTCTGAAATAAAAATCTGTAAATAAAAAAATAATTTATTATGTCACAATAAATATAATTCACTTTCAAGTAACAACTTTTGAACAAATGAAAAAGTTCATCTAAAAAGTTTACTCTCAGTTGTGCAACATTTTTCATATGCACTAGGATATAAATGAAGACATATTTATCCTCACTGAATGACATTCAAACCACAAAATTGAAATTTTAAGCTTTGTGAACAAAATATTGGATGAATAAATGTGGATTAAAATTATTATAAATTGTTATAAATTTACTACAAGCAAAAGCGACAAAATTATCACTCAAAATACACTACAAAAATATCTTTAAACAAAGTTCAAATGTACTACGGGTTTTATAAAAAATGCACAAACATCTTAACCAAATGCAATTTGAGAATCGGCCATCGTGAGTCACACGAAAGTCACGTGATTTCGTGCAGCACGTCATCAATTCTTTTACCATTCATTGTTAAGTCAATTTTTTTGAACAAAATAAATAGTTTTTAAATAAGAACACAATTTTTTTTGTTTCTTTCCCAACTAGTCAATCGCCAAAATTAAAAATGCGTATTTTTCTAACAGTAACAATTCACAGAATCGTTAATCTTAAGACTAAAAGCTTAATTATTATTAACTACACTGCTGATGTTAATAATTTAATTTTTACAATAAATGATCTTATAAAAAAATGGCACAAATCAAAGCACTGGCAATAATTACACTAATAAAGTTGAAAAAACGCTAACAAAAATGAAAAGAAAGATCTTACTTCTTACTGACATTGAAAACTCGACACGGTACCATTATTTAACTTCCGTCAAGCGCTGCGAATGTGAAATTCTCGTGCAAAATCTCGCCTGATTCGAGATTTTCCGTGTCGTCATCTGTTGCTACGTACTTGAAATAACAAAAACATCAATCATAAATAAAAAATTATCCTGAATTTCAAAATTTCGCTCCTTCGATGGAGATTCTGAAATTATCACGAAATACGACCACACACGTTGTAAAAATAACTCAAGTCTGAATTAAAAATTCATGTTTTGTGTAAAACAAAAATTTAACATTTTTAACCTGCACAAATTTTTTTTCAAATTACGTAATAAGCTACCATAAAATTTTGCAACTTGTAAATTTAAAATTGACAAGAATTTTTGTGACGATTACTTTGTCGTAACAAAAATTCAGGACCAAATTACGTAAAAATTTTCAAAAGCTACAAAATAAGTGACAACAATTTTGACGGCTTGATTAAAATTTTCCGCC
>JAQIWS010001356.1:0-11878 GCA_034696085.1 Stigmatogaster subterranea | reverse complement strand
GTCGAAAGCATTTGCCGATTATACGAAGTTGGTCGACTTCGTGACGAGGAAGATGAATTGGTAAATTACACGATTCAAAGTAGCAAATTTTCTTTATCTTACTTTACTTATGTGAAAAAAATTCTTCAGGAGGAAGAGGAAGAAGAAGGTGACGATCTTGGATCTGAAGAGGAAGATGATGACGATGACGACGACGACGATGATGATAATGACGGTAAGGAATATATTTTCGAATTGCTTAATAACTTGTTAGCTAAAATATTTTTTTAAATAGATATTGACGACAATGGAGAAAACGAAGATGACAATGATAACGACGATGATGATGATGATGATGATGAAAACGACGACGATGACGATCTATCATCATTAAGTGTTGACGAAGATGAAGAAATTCTATTTTCGCTAAATGATATGTGAATGCAATATTTGAGTTTATTTAACCTGGGACTCGAATTTTTTTGTAAATATCAAATATAAAAACTTTATTTTAAAATTACAACTAAGAATCACGCATTTTTGTCCAAAAGTAATGTTAATCCACAAACGAACTTAATTGTAGTTATTAAAGTGAACCGTAAAAACAGTACCATCTTTCTGCGTAAGGATAAATTTGGGAGAAACTCAATATTACACTGGGAGAAACTCAATATTACATTGGGAGAAACTCAATATTACACTGGGAGAAACTGAAATGTGCACTGGGAGAAACTGAGAAGTGCACTGGGAGGAACTGAGAAGTGCACTGGGAGGAATTGACCAAATGGCCCCCAAACTTACAACACAGAAAAATGCTAATTACAGTAGCAATGTAGCGCCTTACAACAATTTTACTATCATATAAAGAGCAGATTCGTTCGTAGTAATTTTCATACAATGTTGCTATTATTGATTAAAAAAATTAAATATACCACATATACTGTTTAATAAAAAAAAAATTTTAATCGGCACCATCATAAAAATACAATTGAATGTTCGACGTCACACGTGAAATGACGTTTAATAAAATATCTGTTTAAAAGTAAATATATAAAATTAAATATTTTCTTCCTCGTTTGCTTCAACGATCTGCACCGTACCAGTCAATTTCAAAGGTACCTCCTTCCATTTAAAATGCTGGCACAATTAAATAGATGAGAAATTACATCCGTGTGATCATCGAATTCGACTGAAAAACAAAAATTCACGTGTTAGTACTATTTTATAATTATTCTAAACTTGAGTTTTATTCTTACCTGAAATGTTGTGCAGCGAAGCCACTCAAAGTTCACGCTCCTCGAGTAGACAGAATTCGTGTGCTTCGTAGACTGGTAAAAATCAATCAAAACTTATCCCAAAAAAATTCACCAAAAACTAAAAAAAAATTTTGCAAAATTTGTTAAAAGTTAAGTTTCTGATTCGAATAATACCTGCGTTACCTTGATTTTCATGTTTTGAAAGAATCAATGTTGTGATTCTTCGGCGGAAAGATTCATCTTGCAGCTAAAAGATCGCAACACATTAAATTTGCATCAAAGAATGGTAATTAACTTTTTAGTGCAATTTTTAAGAATTGTGCAGATATATTGGAAATGTTATGAAACATGTAAGGTACTGTAACGACATTGCATGAGTCACGCCCTTGAGCACCAATGGATTTTGGATTAAGTAATAAAAGAAAAATTTATTTATTGTACTGTATTAGAAATTCTGGTAACAAATAAAAAAAATTACTCACCCAATTTTATTTAGTACCAAAACTATCCTTTTATTGATGTTATATATTTCAACAAAGCATCTTCGATTTGTGGACATCTGCTGCCAATTGGATTTCTCTCCACCATGTGTCTCGGCTCGAGTCCAAAACGAAGAATTTCGACAGAAGCGTCGATAACTTTCTTAAATTCTCTGTAATTGAATTTCATGGTCGACTATTCTCCACTCGCTTTAGTTTGACTTTTCTTCTCAAATTCTGACGTCTTTTTTCTGAATTATTAAAAAATAAAATAATTTTTAACTTTAAAACAGAAGTAAATAAACCCGGGTTTATTTACTTCTGTTTTTACAAACTCTGACCGGCTCTGACGGGTTCTGACCGGCTCTGGCGCGTTCTGACCGGCTCTGGCGGGTTCTGACCGGCTCTGGCGGGTTCTGACCGGCTCTGGCCCGTTCTGACCGGCTCTGGCCCGTTCTGACCGACTCTGGCGCGTTCTGACCGGCTCTGGCCCGTTCTGACCGGCTCTGGTCGACTCCTTAATTCTTGCCCACTCATTGATTCTGACCAACTCTGTCAATAAAGGTTAAAACTATTTTGCCGACACTTTCATCGAACGCCAAAAATTGCGTAGTATTCGGATTAACGTCAAGAAATTTCGCCCATTTACTAGATTTTCAACTTGAAATTGCAAATAAACGTCCTTGAGTAATCCATTGAAAAAAATTTTAAATGTAATTTTTTTTAAATAAAACCAAATATAATAGCAAGCCGTAATACACTATACAGTTCCTACTTCTTGCTTATTAATGGCACCAAGTTCTTGTTTAACAACCTCTCATGACGAATTCATTTCTTCAGCATCCCTCTGAAAATTTTCAACCTCGAGTACTACGCTTGTATTTTGAATCGCCACTAAATAAAAATCATCGAAATACTTTGAAATACATTTTTTTACCATGTTTGGTTTAAATCCACTCCACTCGCTCCCATTTCAGAAACTCGTTTGCTTAACGCTCCTGAAGTGACAAAATATAACAAACGAGTACAAATTGTTACTTAGATAAATCTCGAAAACAACGTTTGCGTACAACTTTTAAAACAAACCCAAAAAATAAACTAAAATCTAAAAAATTTGCCAAAAAAAATCATAGTAAGCATAAAAAACAAAAACCACCAAATTAAGTATTTCAAAATAATACCGAACAAAACAACAATTCCTAATTTTCAAAAACTCTCTCAAAATATGTTCAATCTCACAGACTCTTCAAGATGAGAATCTGTGAATAAAGATTGCAAATAACTTACACACTGACTTAGTATTTGGTTAAATCTAGAAGGTTGTTCAATTCGATTTAAAATTGGAAACATTTTCTTCGATTTGTTAATTTACTGAATTGATTGACCCACACATCCATGACGTAATTCACCTGAATAGAAATAAAGATATACGCCTGAAACACCGAGCGAGTTGCGATAATACGGTTTTCGTGTTCAGTAACTTACCTGTATTTACAATTTTCCCGCAAAATTTTTTCTCCACGTTATGGACGATAAAGCAAGTTGTACGCTGAAGAGGAAATGTTTTTATACACTGGCAGTTTGTAAATTTAAATAAATCTTTACCCGCAAATACGGTACGATGTTTGGTGTAATAATTAATGTTTAAAATTGAATTTTTACATAAACAGGTGTAATTTGACGCTATATTTATCTTCACAAAGTTTTGGAAGAAAATTTTCTGATTTAATATTCTAACGCCACAGAATAAAATTATGTAACATCAATGCAAACACAATCTCAAATTTACATTTAGCGAACCAAGATAAATTTTAGCGGTTTCAATGATTTCCAGTCACTATCCAACATTTGTTGACAAATGAGGAATTTGATAACTGGAACTGACAATTGTAATATAAAATATATTATATCATGACCAATAAATATCGCGTATTAGGAGTGTTAAAAATTTACAGGAGATAGAAAAATACAGTGAAAATAATACAGATCAAAAATCCTAAATTTTTTTGACAAGTTTTACATTTATCACGTCTATTCTTAGTCACGTTATACAGTAATAATAAATGATTACGTGAAGCTTAGTACTAAAGCTTCACATATTAATACCATAAATCACTGGTAATTATGGCAGTCAGTTACTTTATAATAAAGTAAAATCCTGCCATAAACACACTGCAAAATAAAGCAAACTACAGAAATTAATTTTGAATATCTCGGATAGTTCAAAATTCATTTTTGCAGAGAGCGCTAAACATTAGACCAAATTAAAACTGAGATACCATATCAAAACAATAAATGGACAAATTTGTATACAATAAAACGTCAAAAATTGGACGTACCTGCTGCCCAAAGCTAAATTACATATTATAAACATTAAAATTCCGCTTTTACAGTAATTAAGCATTAAAACTTAGGCGTTAAATACACATCAAGAAATAAGCCAAGTTTCTGTAACGAAATACACTAGAACAATGCCTTAAAATTAACTATTAAATGTACCAAATTGTATCTGAACTCAGTGAACACGAAGACGGGTTTTTTAAAATTAAGTAAGTCCCGTCTCGCGACGGCGCATCATGCCTACCTCTCCTATGAGAGCAAACAAATTGCAACAATACGGCAACTGAAATTGCGCGGTAAAAACAAAACAAAACAAAAAAGTTGAGTAAATGGAAATATTTCAAGATTGTATTTTAAAAGCTATTTTACTCTTACTACGGTATTACGTTTAGTTAGGACAAACGGAAAACTCCTCAGTCGTCAGAAGATTGTTTCAAAGAGATATTTTATGTCTCAATTAACAATTTGTATATTGCGGGTAACTGTCTGCAACAGGTTATTTATTATCTCATGCTAAATGGTCGGGGTGCAAGAAGGACCACACTCAAAGGCCAACGTTGCATAGTTTGGTCATGGCCATTGTTGAGTGCACCAAAGACCAATATGGCAGAGTACCAATTCCCCATTGCCATTATGGGGAAAATGTGAGAGTATTACAATATCGAAAAAAAATAATTTTTTTAAATTACTAAACCTAACTTAATTTAAATTTTATAGGAGGCGAGTGATGAGACGGCCTTTGGAGGCCTAGAAGTGACCCGGAAGGCCAAAAGACAAGTGGCCAGAAAGGCCAGAAGGCAAGTGGTCAAGAAGACCAGGCGACAAGTGGCCAGGAAGGCCAGAGGATAGTGACAAAAATAAATTCATTGAGCAATTGTGTAACTTTGTGTAAGTGTGTGCAAATTTCGTATAATTTAAGGAGGGCACTACAAGAAATTACAACTTGTTGTATGCAAAAGACAAGGCAGAAATTGCTAATCTCGAAAGGATCACAGCATGCCGCGTTGGAACTTATATAATATTTCAATTGGTTTTTTACTGCCCTCAGAATTCTGACAACAAAAACTTACACTCCGAATTGGCACGAAAAGACGTTACATTGGTGAGCAATAATCTTTCACTATATAATATTAATCACATATACTTGAACATAATTCAAGCACCGCAGCAGGGTTTCACAATTCACAACCATGCCAGCAACAACGCTAACACAGATTCCGTGGAGCGATCAGTAATAAACTGTGCCCGTGAAAAAACTACTTCACGCAATAAAAAACTTCATATCACTATGGGAATAGAAAAGGTTGTACGTGTTTAAGCTAGTTTTAAAAACTAATATCAGCCTCCATTCATAATGTTACACGTAAAAAATACAATGTAATTGAGATGGCCTCTGGAGGCCCAGAGGTGCCCCGAAAGGCCAGAAGACAAGTGGCCAGGAAGGCCAAAGGATAAGTGTAGTCAATTTAAATATTTGCGGCATTAATTTAAACTATTAAAATTTGAATTTCACATCTATTGTCTTAAAACCAAAGCTGGAGAAAAGGTCCGAGTAAGGCCCGAGGCAGGCCTGAGGGAGATTATTTGTTGCGCTTTTCGTCATCTAAAATCAAAATTTGAACAAATGACTAGCAAAAAGTAAAATCATTTGTTTCATTTATAAACACAAAAAAACTTTTTTTTTTCTAGAAGATCCGATGACCTTATTTATGTCGATACGTGGTTCGGTCTGGCAAAAATCGAAAACAACGTAATAAAAACAAATGCCGGGTCAAAAATACGCATTAACCCCGATGCGCCTGCCCGAAAAATGACCATTTCAGCATTTAGTCAATTAAAGCAAAAGTTCCCAGAAATATCATAAAAACCCAAGGGACTTTGTTGTAATATATAGATACGAGAAAAAATACTTTTTTTGCGACGTGAGATGACGTTAAAAATATTGAAAAGGAACACAAATACAAGGGATTACGGGGACCTGCACTTATATCTGACGGATGGTGCCACCATTCATGGTAATAATAATACCAGAAGTACTAATAATAATAAGTCATGGTAATCATTTTCATTTTCCGTGTCAGAAATTGGTCACCAATGCAAAAACTTATATTTGTAGTCTGGGGACTAAAAAGAAAAAAAAATCATGCCAGCGACTACAGGGACCTTTATCTTACAGATGCGACTACTATTCATGGTAGACGCTTGACACTGTTAGGTAACATAAAATATGACAATAAATCAATTTATATTATATAGAAGGCGAGTGTTGAGATGGCATTGGAGGTCTAGAAGTGGCCCGAAGGCCAGAATTCTTTCTTTTTAGATACATTTCAATTATTATCAATTACCAGAATTTTCATTAATTTATTTACAGCTGCCGATTACCATGGCCAGCACTCCAGCAACTGTTGTCACGTGTCCAAAGTACGGACTCGAGTTCATGAAGGGTAACAATCTTTGTCCAAACTGCGGGAAAAAGATGACGTGCAAGATTCCGTCAGCGGACCGAAAAAGGAAGAAGGCTCCTGGAAAAGGTCCAAATAAGAAGAAGAAACGACTGGAAACACCGAAAAAAGACACGGTTACTTAAGTGTCTTTACAATATTTAAGTGTCTTTATAAATTTACAATAAATTTAAAAAAAAAAAAAAAAAAAATGAATCGTTTTTATTCATTCATTTTCATTTCATTTTTCATTTTCATTCATTTTTATTATTATTCATTTTTATTATTATTTTTTTAAATTTTATTGTAAAATTTAGTTATCAATCGGTTACGTGAGGGAGATAACAGGAAGTTTGGTACGGATGATGCAACTCAATAAAAAAAACTAGAAACAACGGTACAATATTCTTACTCACTGAATTAAATTTAAAAATTCACGAAAACCCTGAACAGATTACGAAGCGCGACCAACAAAATATTATTTTCAGATAACATTTATAAAATTGTCCCATCCAGAACGTGGTTGGAATTTTAAACGGTTAAGATTGTCCCAAATTATTGTCATAAACCAACTCAGCAGAGTTAAAATACAATTTACTCAATTTTAATTTTTATGCACGACTCGAAATAAAATCAATTTTCACAAAAAATTGTGACAAATTTTACTCAAATTCTTGTGACAGGCAAAATATTTTTTTTGTTCTTCCCGAGATTTTTAAAATCAATTCAAAGAAATCATTGCAGTTGATGTTATGATTTATGGTTGTGAGAACGAAATAAAATTATTTTTATTTATTAATTATTATTAATGATTGTAACAATTTTAATTCCGCACAAGTCAACCTCATAAAATACCAGTACAAACTTTGCACGCTAAGCCCGTTTATATGATAATAGGAACAAACGGTATGTCGTGTACAAGTACATCTGTAAAAACACCAATTTCAACAATAAGAGAAATTAAAACGAAGACAACATCGTAGAATTACCGCTCACCAAAATCAGCACAAATTTCAATTCTCACAGTACAAATTTTAACACTTAAATAATTACAGACTTAATCCTATGGACAACCAGAGTATAAAGTGATAAATAAATCAACAGATTACCAACAAGAATAATTTTTTAAAAATAGTGTAAATAATGGAAATGTAATTGCAGAGAGAAACCAACTCTTGCTCGACTATCTACTATTCTACTATTTTCACCCGCGTAAAGCATCGTGTTTTCGTTTTGGTTAAATTTGACCAGTTTTGGTTAGGTTAAGATAGTTTGTAAGGTTGGTGATGTTATTTTCACTTTCTGTTACAACAATAGATTCAACGTACTGAACACCAACAAAAAATAAAATTCTGAGAAAAAGTCTCCTGAAATTTATGTACAACTTCAAAGCAAAAAAATTTGCAGTGCACTGTAAATGTGCGCAAATCGACTAGTAGATAAAGTTACCATCCACTCGATATCAACAAATTGAAATTCCGAGTGGAGAACGCCATTTTCAAAATACAATTAATAAATTAGATTCCTCAGCATAACGTAGTTTGCCTCAATACACAAAATAATAAATACTTGTTATTTTTGTAACAAGTAAAATTCAAAATAAAACTATGGCAATACACACGTCACAATATTAAATCCCAAAATCACAATATTTATTTAATGTTTATAATTCCAGTAAAACAGACTGGTGAACATTCATATTTAAAAACTATTAGTTGTTTAATTTATACTGCCCATTAAATTAATGATTTTTTTAATAAATAAATTTAAAAGAAAAACTAGGATGGAAGGAAACTTAAAAAAATTAATTTTTTTAAATCTAATTTCTCAATGGTTTGAATGGTTCGTTTTCCTTTTAAATTTAAGTATAATTAATAAAAGTTAAAACTAAACAAGTCAGTACGAGAATGCCTGCTGACATTTACCTAATCACAAATTTAAACTTTAAAAAATTGTAAATTATCTTGAAGACATTATGCAAGGAATACTATAATGCCAAATTTAAAAACCAGAATGCAAGGATAAATCTAATCTATTTTCCGAAAATTTTTCAGATTGTATCAAAATTTTAAGCAAAAACTCTAAACAGCATTAAAAAATACGCGTTTGGCTATACTGAATATAGCGAGTAATAACGCGCCAGAAATTACAACAAAATAAAGACAGGTGCATTTTTCAAAACACCAAACAGATGATAGCTTTTAAAAAAAAATTCGTTTTTAAAACCTAACTTTCAGTTGGCATTTTTTACAAGCTTCAATTGTCTAAATTACAAAATGAATAACGACAATGTCAACGAAATGCGAATGAAAAATGTGTTTGGATTAATAAAAATTTTAACAATTATGCAATAACTTATATCTGTGGACGGTGGAATTCATTACGATCTCCTCTTTCTCGTTTCGCCGACAACGTATTTTTCCAGTGAGGATTTCGACCATCCAATCCCAATTAACTACACGTGACTGGATCAGCTGAAATTGAACTGGTTGTGGATCATTTACCCACATCCAATAGAATTCCAACTACAAATTAAAACAATTCACACGTGTTATTTTTCCCCAACATTTTCATTACTAAAACAAACCAACGATTGCAATAAAAAGGTAAAAAATAGACCACAAATTAAAATGTAAGATATTCAAATAGAAAAATCACACAACATAGAAAAAACGTTAGTGTCCGTGAAAAACAGTCATAATAACAAAATGTCAATTGAACTTTTGAAATAACGTTAACTTCTTGCATATAGGTATGTTAACGTTATTTAAATTTTAGGTTACTAATTGAGTTTGCAAATAAATACCACCCACGCTAGTAGATAAAGTTACCGTCCACTCGAAATCGACAAATTGAAATTCCGAGTGGAGAACGCCACTTTCAAAATACAATTAATAATAAATTAGATTCCTGAGACTGCCAAATAACAAATATTGCACGACTTAAATTTGGCCTGTTTTTCGTTAAATTTTTCTTATTTTGAACATAATTTTGGAATTGGCTAGATTATTGTATATTTAATATCTTGTTTGAATAATTGTAATTTTTCTCCATAGCTTTGTGTAATGTTTAGTTATATAAAGTACATAAAATGTTATAAATTGAACAACTGTGATTTTTCTGTTTCACTGCAATTGCCACAAAAACTACAAATAATAAACTCACGACTTAATTTCCATCAAGTACGGTTAAATCTCATTAAAATTGTATAACAACAAGAACTTAAAGTAATACCCTCAAAATTACAGTAAATCCTGTAAATTTGTTGATATTTTTTCAACTAAATGAGCACGAATTACACAAAATGTATTTGACTTTTTTGACACGTAGAATTATGCGAATTTGACAGCACAATTTGAACACAAAATTACAATAATAAATGAATGTTTACAATTCCAGTATAACAGATTGATGAACATTCATATATAAAAAGTATAAGCACGCAATACCCAACTCATATTGTCTTAACACTGCATTCAACAAATATGACAACAACGTCAGAAGTGGATCGAAAAATTTTTGCCTAGCAATAATCATTCGTAAACAGTAAGGAGCAGCAACGAAATAATCATTTTGCAAAATTTTTTCAATTCGTTGCAAAAAAAATACCTTCGCTAAGGAATATTTCGAGATTAATCAAAATTAATACATTTCATTTTGAAGATGTCGTGGTACAGTAATTACAAAATTTCTACTTCCGGAAACTGTAAATTCACGTGAAGGACAAAGTACACTGTCAGAATGCCAATTTTAAACTGACAACGGCAAAAGCATTCTCACAGTTATACACCGTATATTGCAGTAAAAAAGTGTATTTAACGAATATAATCATTGAGAATTATTGTAAACTCACGTCAATAAAAAAAATTGTATTGAGTAAAATAAACGAACAAACCAATTTCAAATTCGCAATTTCAACCCACAAAAAATTTGCAATTATTGTAACGTAACACATGCCGAGTACTTTGTAAACAACAAACGCAAATTTTCAAATCACACGTAAAGAAAAATATTTACACGTCAAACTGTCGGTATTAATTACAATGGCAAGACCAACTGCACGAGATAAGAAAAATTATTTGACAATGTTATTTTGTCAGTACACCAAATTAAATACGCTTTTTAAATCATCAAATTCACTTAAAAACAACTAATAAAATACAATAATCGATATCTTGTGGAATAAGGAAAAGACAACATTATTTTGTTTTAACAGCTCGAAAAAGCAAACTTACAACAGTGCGCGACCACAAAGGCCAAAATGGCGATAATTAGAAACCATTTTTTGCAGCATTGATTTAAACTATCTCGTTGAAACAAAGCTGGCTAAAAAATCCGCCTACGGCCCGAGCCAGGCCTGCGAGAAATTATTCCGCGTTCATTTAATCACCTGAAGTCAAAATTTGAGGAAATTTCACAAGAAGCACGGGTAAAATTCGAAAGACCGATGTTACGTTAATTCGTGACGTAGAAAACGAATCTGATTGGATACTTACTCTCGAAATCCGCGTACGGCGATTGGTCCTTTTTTGTTACTCAAATCCGCGTACAGTGATTCGTCCTTTTTTGTCACTCAAAATCCGCGTACGGTGATTGGTCCTTTTTTGTCACTCAAAATCCGTCTTATCTCATTCCAGGTTGCTGTAACTTAAATTTAAATTAATGACAAGATATTTTTCAAATAAAAAACTGTTTGATCTTAATTATTACATACCTCACTGTTTTCACTGCGATGCGTCCAAAAATAAAAATAGTTTTGACTTACTTGAAAAAAAAATTCATTTAAAAATTGCTCGCTTACTTTGAGCGTTTTTTTTTTCTTGAACAAAGTATAAAAATTATTTGTGTTATAGAATGGAGAAAATTGATTAAATCTTGATATCTTGGGCTGTGTTCGAAAACGCGCATCAGTACCGTGTATTTCACGAAATAACTGTTTCCTTCTATTTCATTTTTTTTTTTTAAATCGCTATTTAGTGAACTTTCATCGGTTTTTAAGCTAAATTTACCACCACTTTAGAAAAAAAAATTCTCGTTTTTTCAGAAGAAAAAAGAACAACTTTTTTTCTCTCTTGTGAATCAAAATAGTCTTTGAGTTAATTGAAATAAAGATTCATTTAAGGGTTACCGGCGTATTTTTAGCGTTTTTTTTTTGTAAGGAAAAAAAAAAAACCTACTCAAGGAAAAATTTTGGTCGACGACTTTATTGTACATCAACCTTAAAGTCATTTCAATTAAAATCAGTGGCAAAATCATAATCCTCGATACTCAACGCGGCAGTCATAGTGTCGGATAACTTGGTAGCAACTTTTTCTATTCGAAAAGTAGGAGTAAAATTTCTAGATCCGAATTACAAAATATTTTTAAAAAAATTCGCATA